>KK112598.1:67027-89354 GCA_000611955.2 Stegodyphus mimosarum
GTGGTGGCCAAAAATACTGATTCTGATCTCTTGTTCTTGTTTGTTTGCTTTGAACATTTAATCATTTATTTGTACCACTACCATTCAACTGTGTAGTAAATTGCATTCAATTATGACGATTCCTTCTTGGTGTTGCAATTTTCACAAACGTGAGTGTATGTAATATAGGAATATAATGAGATCTCTAAACAACTGCATAATTCAATGAAATTATGTTTAAAACCATCGTGTTTACGAAATATTTCATTTTATTTTTAACTACTACTATTTTTAAAACCTTCATTATTTACCGAAATATTTCAGTTTATTTGTAACTACTCCCGAGGCTCATAGTAATGCTAAAACTCTGCAAAATGAAAGGTTATTTTAGAGTTCAGTAAATCAATTATTTGCGTTACAAGAAATTATTGATGAGAGCCATAAACACAGCGCCTTCAGTATCAAATTCAATTAAAATAATATTTGTTATTCTATAATATCCTACCTAGAGTCCCTTGAGAGCTAGAATATTGAATAACTGTGCAGCGCCTATTCCTTGAATTCTTGGTATGTTAAATTACCCTTTATTCCAACTCAAAATAAATGAACAAATGGCTTCTCGGGCTTACATTAAGCCTCGAATTGGGCCTAAACTCAAAATAGAAAATATTAAACTAATCTAAAAATAAATAAAGGTAACCAACCAAAGCTGTACGGAATCAACTAACAGAGTTGGCCCTTATTTAAAATCACCGGCGCATACTAGCAGGCACGTAGTAGTACGGTTGTAGAATACTAAGTTTAGACTAGCATCAACAACGTGACTAAAAGGCAGAACATTCTGTCCTACTAAAGTGTCCCAGACTTAAGCTTAAATACTTGTTTCTACCTCATTTACATAAATCATAATCCTGAAAGCTCATTCTAGTAAGGAAATGAGAAGGAAAGGCTTGTTCCTAAATAAAAATAACTATTAGAAATTTAAAGTAAACCCTACAAGTCAAATTTCCCCGTAGTGGAAAAGTAGATCTAAATTAATACAACATAAAATAACATATAAACTTTTAAAGAGACGCGTGTGGCTGCATTCTTATTTTAGGTTCAGCTGATGATAATTGCAGGCGAATATCTGTGGTTCTGTATTTAAGCTACTTCTGTATTTTCATTTGGTATTTGTATAGCTAGAGAATTCCGCTTCCCACAGGTATATAGTTGAAAAAGGCTGCAATACTAATTTCGTTTATTCTGAGGGAAATTTGAATTAATCTTGTAAATGTGTAAGACTGATGTTAAATAACCATTGTCTTAATATTTTATTTGTATTACTACTTTTGTCAGCTCTTATCAGGATGCAAATTAGCTACTTGTATATACGAACAGAGTTCTGAAAAGTTAGATAGAAAGTTTCGGCAGTTTCGCTGACGGTTGTGGTATAGCCTCACCAAATTCTGAAAATTACTTTCAACCGGCGTTAGCCCTTTGCTAGCCGAGTTTGCTCGCGCAATTACAATAGTTTGAGCTAACGCTTTATAGGCTTTTGATTTATAAATGTCCGGCATTAAATTAGTTTAATTTATATTTTATGTTAAATTAAATCCCGAAGCCAGAGGAGATTGTTTTGTGAGCGCAAACCATGCACGGGTTAAGTTGAAAGCTTTAAAAAATGGTTATTTGAATCTTCATCTCAGTTCGTATTATTTTAATAGAAGGGGGGATAAATCGTCTTGCAGTTTCACCAGGGACAAAGTTTAGTTCAATGAGTTAGTGGATCCCTATGAATGCAGCCAGAACTCCTGCAGCCTGTGAAAATGAAATGCGACTGTTCATGGTGAGATATCAAGTCTATAAGTACTTCGTATTCAGCTTAGTTTAAGCTGACTGGTCTTTTGTTCACGCTGAGCACATTAAGAAACTACTAAAGTCATCAACCGCCTTATCTTGAGCTGCTGAAATAGTGTTCAAAAGAATTTTGCAAAACTTCGACATACACCTACATTTTTTATGGGGGAAGATGCCACTTTCTTTCTTTTCCATGCATTCCAGATGATACATAATTTCCTTTGAAAGGAAGACTGCCGTTTGCATCAGGAGCTGTGAATTTTTCCTTTGCATTTCGTTCATTTTGCTCAAAATGTTGTTCAAATATACCAATTTACATGCCCAGGGTTCACTATTTAAAACAGTCGCTAGCAGATAGTTATGTTCAGTCTCTGCACGCAGTTCCATCAAACTGTCAACATATTTTCTCGAGATAACCACCTTTAGTGTGTAGCAGGAGGGCTTCGTGGTAGCTTCCAATATTTTAACACGTTAGTTTGAAGAGCCTGCTTTTAAAATGTTGGGATTTTACATAGTTTATGACTTTTATAATGTCATTTAACAAGCTAAGAAGGCACCTGTATCGAGGCTATGAATGCCTACAAAAAATGTAATAGTTCCTTTTAAATTTCTTTGTTTTAATTTTAGCATAGCTTCACCATTGTGACCCGTCATTACCTTTACACTATTTGAGCATATATCTCTGCACAGTTTTCACAGGGTATTTCATTTGATGAGAATTCTTCCGAAATTTTAAATATTTCACCATTTGGTATGCTGGTTGTTAGTCTGCAAAGAACCTCCTCTTGATAGCTTTGTGAGTAAGCATAAGAAACAAATACCATTAAAACTACTTAACCTAGTGACATCAATCGATTCACCCATTTGCAGCGCGAATTTGGAACCCCTGATGTAATTGAAAAGTGTCTCTTTTACATCATCAGCCGTACAGTTGATTCCTCGGGCAAAGTTGTTATTTCACAAACGTGTATAGCATGGGTGGAATTTAGTATAAAATATCTTGCCGTATCATGTGCGCATTCTTTGAATTTACAGCTATTAATTTTGTGATCCCTTGATACATATTTTTAAATTATGTGCACTTCTAAAACTGCTTCACCAGTGGCCGAGTGATTAATATCGCTGAATAATGGTAATTCTGTTTCGTTTGGTTACGATCCCAGACGAAAGAGCTGGCTGATAGTTAGTTTTCCTGGTTATGTGTAAGGTGAATATGAGCCAGTTTTCATCAGGGAGTCTTCCACGATGGCATCCCTCTTATTAGGCAGATAGTCGGCGTGGCTTCGCAACATTCAAATAACCTGACCTTAAAATTAAACTAACATCTACTTTTAAGATGAAAGGAAATGACAATCTTGTCACATTTCTGTCAATTTAATTGCCCAAACTAGGTCTAGGTCTGTCCACTATTAAATCCAAGTTTTTTAAATATCTTTTGAATGCTTTCTCTTTTACTGAACTACCTTATTGTCTTCTCGAATTTGTCCCCCTTTTTTCGGAATCTGGTTGGCAAGGCATTCCAAAAAATGCATCCATCCATGTAATACTGATATCCTTAATTGAAGGCTTTTGGTCTTTATTTCTCTGTTCATCATCCTACCAAAAGAATTATGCTTTTATTTTTGTGTAACCAATACAGCATTGCTAAAGTTTATAAGGTATTTTCTTCCTCGTTTCAGCATCCCTTCGTGGTGTAACAAGAAGCCCTTTCTATGTGTATTCGGGAAGACCGGCTAGGGCAACTGAGGATTTCTGCAGTTTCTTGGCTCCGAAAAATTCTGAGACTCTAAAAGTGGCGCCCGAACTAAAGAAGTGGATGTTAATTCGTCACCATCAGGATTTGGCCACTAGGTCTCCTCATTCCCAGTAGCCCTTTAAAAGGGGTATATATAAGCAATTTTCTCTATCCTTTTAACATGGCTTCATGGTGTAACTGAGATCACACTCGATGCGTATTGAGGAGATCTGGAATTCGAAACCCTGCGAGGGCATCGCACATTTTTCACGTCTCCAGGGCCAAGAAAGCTAATGACTCTACAAGATAAAGTGTCTTAGCCATAAAAAGTAAGTATCTTACATAACTTATCCTCAGTCACCGAAGAAATTTAATTACAACTTCCTGAAACTGAATTGTCGTCACTTTCGTGGATGTTGGATTTCTTTACCTACTCTATTATTTCCTTTCGCAATGCTTTTATGCTTCTTTAATTAACCTTGTAGTCTGATCTTACCTTCTCGCAAAGCATAAACGAGTTTCGAGACTCAAGCTGAATCTAAGCGACTTATCGCTATGCCCAGTAATCAGACAAAGATCTTAAGAAGGGTGCAAAAGACCCTTTTTATTAAAACTCAGTAATTTAACAGAGGGCACGTCTTGTGTTTACAAATCCAGCCAAAATTTAGGGAGGAACTCAAAAGTAAGGAATTCAAACTAAACTAAGTTAGCCAAAGGATGCACACTATAAATAACGCGCAAGTTGGCTCAACGTTACTACCAAGGTGACTAGCCTAATGACAAGAATGACGCAACGCCATACACAGACAGCTATCGAAGAGATTGAACTACTACCTTCGAGTTCAGCAAGCAGAATTCCCATCTAAAACCTTCTTTTAAATATGGAACCACCCTCATTTGAATACGAGCGAACTAAAATTTGCATTCTGGCAGAAAAGCGAGAACGACAGTAAACGTATTGAACATAAAATAACTGGCTAGATAAAAATAAATAAATCATTATAATTTTTTCTACCAAAATTTAAGTCCTCGAAACGAAGTTCTTTAACGGGCTCGTTAAAAGCTTAAATTTAACTAACTATGAGCCAACTTCTTATAAGCTCATAGAACTTAAATGAACTTCAAATTAATCTTGCATATATATGACAAACAGCTGGATCTTGAAACAAATTTCTTCAATTTACATTCACAATCAATCAGCTGCTGATCTCCTTCCCGTCATCTGGAAGAAAAACGATTTTAACAGAAAAATTCATAACGTATTGCGTTATTTTAATCCAATTCAGCCATTCTGAATTTAAACATTTCATCCAACATCTTTTCATGTAGAACTTTCCACTCAAATTTTATCCGAAATTTCATTCATTTTATTTATTCCATCAATAAATCTCTTTACCATTGCTCTATAGTAAAAATGTACTGATATACATGAGCAAAGTGTCTTTTGTATAAGTGGTACAACGTTACCAACTAACTCGCACCCTACCTGTTAGAAACGTAGGCTCACTAGACTTCAAAAACCAGTTACTATCAAAATTGCACCTAATGTACTAACAAAACAACGAAACAGGTGATTAAACTTTTGTTGGCCAGAGAGCCTAACCTTTAATTTCATGCAAACAGCTAGTTTTTGCTTTTAGCTTAATTTTCTCTTTAAGTTTAAACATCTCATTCACACTATAAGATTTTTATTCTTACAACTATGCGTACTTTTAATGTATTCTAACTCATATTTGACAGCACTTTTAACGCTTACAGTACGAAAACATTAGACATACAGTATTCAATGAAACATTTACAATACATTAAATTACGAAAATTTAGCTTAAACTTTAATTAAGGCATATAAGTTTCTTAAAGTTATTTTACGATTTTGCCAAATTCTACCCACAGCAATCTCTTAGACTAAACAGAATCCCTATTTTCAGACTAACTAAAAATCAATGTGAATAATTGCATATTTAAATTCAGATCTTCTTGCTGCTTAAAAACAACTGAAATGGCTCCCACATGAGGTAAAATTGAAATTAAAACAGCAACTGAACTTCATAATTCGTGCTTCTGTTCCTGATGGTCGTAATATCCTGGTATTCAAAATGATCCAGATTTTCCAGATAAGAATAAATGTCTTCTAAATTCAGGATCCCCTTTGTAATTCTTCCACATTAGTTCCACGCGAATCAAGTACTTTTGAAGTAAGCATAACACATTTTATTGTATACCCTTCCTCACCCAGTTTTATTGTTGGTAATGTATCGGCCACCATATTTTCTTTCCCAGGAGTACGTTTAATGATTAATGAATTCTTGAAGTTTAACGGCCCATCTCAATGTCGGCGTTAAATCTTTCCTGAATATAAACGACCCAAGGCTGTATGATCGGAATAAACTGTAACGGGAGCTTTTCCACAGTATATTCTAAATTTTTGCATTGCTAACAAAACTGCGAGTGTTTCTCTCTCGGTGGCGATATAATTTCTTTGTGTCGGATTGAAATTTTTACTAAGGTATGCAACCGACTGAACTTTTTGCGTTAGAACAGCACCCACTACGTAATCAGAGGCATTCGCAGCAATCTCCAAATGTCCTTCGCTTTCAAGAAACTCTAATAATACCGGTGCTTGAATTAATGCTCGTTTAAATTCTACGAAAGCAATACTGGCCTACTGGCCTCGGCTGTCAAAATGAATCGGGCTTTTTTTCCTCTTTAATTGTAGCAAGATTTCAGCTATTAAAGTCTTTAATGAAAATCCTATAATATGAACGTATGCCTAAGAATGAAGATAACTTTTTTGCAGATTAGGCGGAGAGCAATTTTCGACATCTATTATTTTAGTTTTCAATCTCAATACCTTTCCTTCGATATTTTACATCCTAACTAACGAAGTTCTGTAGCCAAGAATTTGTACTTAAAAGCATTTATTTTTAGTCCTGCTTCGTTTAGAAGGGAAAATACTTCGCGTAAGTCCTTAATGTGTTCATCAATCGTTCCCCTAGCAATTATTAGGTCTTCTAAATAGATAAACGTATTTTTTCCGAAGACCGGTCTCAAAGTAATGTTCATCGCCCATTCAGTTGCGGGCGATAAGTCGAGACCGTTCCGCATAAATCCAATTAGAAGACATAAAAGCCTGACTTTGTAATAAATGCGGTTTTCGGAATGTCTTCAAATTTTTCCTGAACTGAAAATATCCAGATGTTAGATCTAACATAGTCTTGAACTGCATTGATTTACTCTTACGAATAATCTGTTCAGTTGTGGATTTTCATACATTTCGTTAAACTTCTCTTGAAGATAATTCCTTCCCACACACGGGACAAACGTTTCTGCCTGTCGAATGCTGCACGTCGCACTAAGCTTCTCTGATCTACAAATGTTTCATTGCACTCATAGTTGGGATGTCAACGAAATCTGCGATGGTCTAAGATCACAAAAATCCAAGATGGCAAGCACTTGATCATTCAAAGTCCTATTTTTATGCTCAAGCTCACATTCAGGAGCCATCTAAAAATATAAAAGTGTAAAAATAAGTATCCTCAGTCGCAAACATTCAAATATGCAAGTTTTAAAAAAGAAAAATACTTACGTTGCATTGTGATGGAGCAGCGTCGTCATTTAGAGCGCAGACAGACAGTTGTCTCATATTTATGTTTTATCTGAAAAAATAGAGAAAAAAATTCAAGTGCCCATGAAAATTCACAAGAAAACGCGAACGAAGAAGGCATGTAAAGTGTTCTTTTAAATCGAATTTCTGGTAAAGTTATTAAACAAGTAAAAATCACAAGACAACTATAACACTGAAAATTTTAAATTGAAATAAATCTATGTTCAGTAGTGAGAAGGAAACAAACTAATTTAAAAAGTAAGATATAGATAATTCTTCGTTAGATTTAAAAGTATGGAAGACGTAATTTTTACATATATTTTTAGAAATGCGAGAATGGTAATATTTACATTAAAAGACAAAGTATCGGTAAATTAAAAAAATATTTTTTGTTTGTTTAAAATCTTAATAAATGTAGTTAATGAATAATTGGGGAAAATATAGAATAAAAATTAACATAAAAGAGATGTTGGATATACTTACATAAAACGAATGAGTTCGACTAAAATAGTTGCTGTGAAACAATAATAAATTTCAAAGAAAAAACCAAAAGACTGCATGAAATGGACAATAATCCTCAGTAAATGTATTAACATCCTGTGGGCATAAATAATCTAAATATTAACATCTAATAAAAATTGAATATTTACACCTACTACATACAAACACAAAAACGATCTATGATAAAAAGTATATACTGATCTCGAATAAAACATTCGTGTGAGCATACATGACGTGTTCCCACTCACGAAAATGGTGTCATTGTAGACGCATGAAGATAAGACACTGAGGCTCGTAGGTAAGGAGCTGAAGGCATGTAAAGGGGTGCGACCGTTGTCATGTTTGCATCAGCCGTCATTTTCCTGAGTGATGTGCAAAGTCCTGAAAATATGAGCATTTCATTCAAGAAGAAAATACATATAATATTTTAATGAAAGATGTGAAATCTTGAATGATGTATTTACAATTTTCACAGGTCAATCACCTTTTTTTTCCCTAAAGGAGATTTTCACCTGTTTGCGCAGTAAACACAGCACATAAGAAGTCCATTAAACTGGTTGACTACCTTAAGCAGAGTTACTGATAGAGCATAATTTTGTGGTCACGTGATCCTTTAGCGTTTCTGCAGATGCCCTAACAATTTCAAATTCAAAATATACAGTTAGCCAGCATATGCCCATGTGGAATATTAATATAATGTACAAAACGCGTACAATATGACTGGTGTAGTAAGAGCTTTCTAGTGTGGAAAAAAGTACAAATTACGAGTATCTAAACCATTTTGAAGTACAGTGTCAGCTGAAGTGCCCAATCACACGTTATCTGGCCGTCATGTGAGTTTCCACCTTGGCCGTATCAGTGGTCTCAATCACAAATTTACATTTTCAGAGGCAGAAAAGTACGCATATGACATGTAAAAATGTTGATATTTTTGCATGTTCGGTTTCTGTTTCAAGCTCAGATGTATTATATCCCAAGACCGCTCGTCTTCCAATGCTCAATTTCCAAAGAATTTCATTTGAAATATCCTCAAAATACTGATTGGATATTTAAAAGACTTGATATTAAAACTCCAACCTTAGTCAACAAAATCAACAATACCATGAACAGACGGGCAAATGAAAGTACGGACTGTCACGTTATATAAAAGAACATTAAACTTGCACATTCAAAGTCACTCACCTATGCATTCACAATGTTTTCCTTGCTGTGCTATTACCTCGGTTCCTGCCATATCAAACAGCCTACATTTTCTAAATTTTTTTCAAAAAACTTTTCAGCCAGAAAGTTAATTTCCTCCTTTGCTTCTGTATCAGATTTTCCCTCATTTAACAGTTTCCCCACTTAAACTTTCCTTAAAAGTAAAATCAGTTAACTTACAGAAATTCCTCTCTTATATGCTTTCAGAAGTGCTGTTTCAAATCCTTCAAATTCATAACACTTACTTCCCGACTCGGCACACCAGTGGCCGAAAGGTTAAGTCCTTGAACACTAGTAATTTGATCCGGGGTTCGAATTGCGGTGAACGGACTGGCTGCGTGGACGTTTTCGTGGTTATCCTCATACGTAACGTGCGAGCCAGTTTCTCTTAGAAAGTCCTCCGCAAAGGCAACCGTCCCCTTAGGCAGATAGCCCTCAATTCTTTGCCATAGTAAAATATACCCCAAACCTTCCCTGCTCACCTAGCAGATGTCGTTATGCCAGTTTAATGCTTGACTTCGCAACGCAGAGGTTGTTATAGCAACCTTTTTCACTTTTCCAACTGGATAATAAAAAAATAAAAAAGCGTTTCTAAGACTTCGATAAAAGTCAAAACCGACCTTCTGCATCAGAACCAGTAGATGATTTCATCGATGCACGCGTAGTGCCAGAATTCTTCCGATGGATGTGTTGGTACTGTAGAAACTTCAAGTTTGGGGGAAGGGACCCTAAAAATTGCGCCGTCACCAAGCATGGTTCGTGAGAAAGTTCTGCACCATTTGTGAGAAAGTTGTAGTGTTCTGCTTGTTTAGAAGCCTAAATCAACATCTCTCAGACCCTATTAGACTTACAAACGAGTTATCGCTCTAATCTGAATCAAAATGATAAATTCTTACGAAAGTTAAAATAACCTTTTTATTAACTTCTGAAATTTAAAGGAGGCAAAACTTACGTTAAAAAACGAAATTCCAGCATTTGCGAGTATTTAAAATAACATAAATTGCGACTCGTATTTAAAACAACATAAACTGCAAATTTCAGTTACATAGTCGGAAACTAAACAACGATCTACTTAAGCTAGCTCAATTAATTAACGACGCACTTTGAGCTAAGTGCTTAACAATCTGGAAAATAAATCTGCTAAAAATTTATAATAATCATTTAATTAAACATATGTAAGCTTCTGAAATAATTATGTCATGGAACCAAACATTTGAGTCAACAGTGTGCCTATGAAGTATATATTTAATTTCCTAAACATATTCTTTGTTTCTTGTATCACCCCTTATTTCTTTTGCTTATTTGTTTCATAGCAAAATTGCAATATCTAATTTAAGCGGCAAAAAAGATGTCTTGGTCTTTGATAGTATGATATCAAACTCATCATTCAGCTCACATTTCAGATATGCGTATGAAAAAAATATGTATATATAAGTGTGCAAAAACTGCTGTTTGTCTAACTATACCTTGTCTCTTCACTAACATTTATTTCAGTACATTTCACTTGAGGGGGAAAACTAAGTTGTAGATTAAGCCTTTTCTATTGTAACTAGTTGTATATTAAAATAAAATAATATTTTGATTAATTAAACTAGAAAATTAGAATTTTATTTCCTTTGAGACTGGTCAGAGGGGGGAGCAGAGTTGATTCTACGGATTCCAAAAGAACTATAACGGTTGAAATTAGCTGTTAAATCCATATTAATAGTAAAATTAATTTTAAAAAAAGCTACTAAATATGAAGCCAATGATTGACAAAAGCAAAATTTTTTGACAAAAATTTAACAGCATTCTGAAGCTTCAGGGAGTCGCAAAACAGCACTGCTTCGTGAAATGTAGTTATTTTTACATATTTTAATAGTCTGTATACATAAAAAGCATTCACAACCTCTCCATAAGCTATTGTAAATGTCACGGAAAGTAAATATATTAATAACCATAAAATAGTAAGTGTAATAAATTAATGAATGCTCATGAATGAACGGATACAAGCGAAATAAAACTGAGTACGTAATTATTAGTTTGTTTTCTAATATTTTTATTCCCAGAATTTAATTATCTGGGAGCACAAAATACAGCATGTTGAAATTCATCGCAAAATAATGCGACATTGCCAAATATTCAACGTTAATTTGCTTTTAGTCGGCCTGTCTACAGTACTTAAGCAGCAAACTGTTATACGGTACAAATTTTTATCCAATCCAATTCATAAATGCTTTTCAGAAATAATAATAATAGTTCAAAGAACTTCTTTGTAAGCAAAATGCGTATGCTAATGTCCTCAGAATTAGGAAACTTTCGTTTGAATACAGTAAAGCATACGAGCTCTATTTTATAATTAGAGGGATATTTTGTGAAGCATGTTATAAAAATGGCCTACATTCACGCTGTTTCGAGAAAACCACTAAACCTTGTATGCAGCCAACCCCATTCTCAGGGATAAAAACCGGGCTCAAACTTACAAGTATTCAGCGGTCTTATCCACTTAGCCAGAAGAAGAGCTATGAGCTTGGAAGCGTACTTATTTGCAGGACACTACGTATGGAGCGCCGCCGAACCAGTATAAGTGGTTAGTGTCATTGACTGCCGTACCGAAGGGGTTCGAATCCCGAAGAAGGCATGGATGTTTGTAAATGTGTAGTGTCCGTGCGGCATGGGGGCCACTCTAAATATGTGGCGAGCCGAAAGTCCTGTCGAGGGGTTAATAGTAGGTAAAAAGGGGTTAGAGACCCTCCGACCTGACCCCCCCGGGGTGCTCTTCATCAAAATTGGGGGCCGAACTGAGCTAAATCGCACTGTCACCTGTAAGGTGCTCAAGGCTGTTGCAACGACAGGCTTAAACTTACGCTTCTTGCCACGAGGTATTTCGTGGGCTTGGGCTGACTGTAGAACAACAACTATAACAACATAATGCTCTGTTGAGAATTAGTAACAACAATAACGTATAGAGCACACATATTGCTCCGTGTAATATGCAGCTCATTTATTTGCCCTTGTGATTATTTCTAAACAACTCAACATTATATGCCAAAGAGAAGTATAAATTAAACGTTCTGCTCAATAAGCAGATTTTCTAAGTTTGCAAAAAGAGTACAAACACATTCCTCTCTTTCATCCTCAAATTATTAATAAACTAATAAAAATCAGCAGAAATCCTAAATTTTGTCGGCTTGATGATTCTGTAAGTTTTTATTTATATACAGCTATAATTAGGAGGGGGAGTGTGGAGGATTTTTAAAGTACTTTCAGAATATGAGGAGGCAAGGACATGATAAAGAAGTTAATGGAAAAGAGGGGGGGGTAGATTTTAAAGTTCACACAAAAATCAAATCCAAAGAAATACTTCCTTTCCATGTGCTCCTCAATCTTTAAATTTAGCAGTCAATAATGCAGCTATAATTAGTGCAGATGTTATTATTCCTTCCTACCACGTTCGGCCATACTTGAAGCCCTTGCTTGGCTTCGCCGATTTAATTAATATTTAGGGGCCAACTAACTACTTAGAATTCTGATAGCTTCGGCTATATCTTTCAGATAGCTTCAGTTAAGCTTAGTTTAGTTTAAATTCATTATTATTTGAGTTCAAGCCCAAATGGAGACTTTGTGTTTACTCCACGTTAGGAGTTGATTGTAAATATTCTGAGAAAAAAAGGGTAGTTAACCCTTCTTAAGTCTTACGAGTTTATTCATACACTTAAGCGATTATTCACTTGTTAGTGTTTGTGGGGCTCTGAGATTGAACATTGGAATTAAATAAGCAAAACCAGTCGACTAAATACGAGGCGTATTCGGAAACTAAGTACCGTTATGAAAAAAAAAAAAAATAGTAAAACAATTTTTTCGAATCCAATTTTATTTTTACATGAAAATACATGTCTTAAACTATTTTTCAACATAGTTTCCGCCGATGATCAAACACTTGTCATAGCGGGTGACCAGTTTTTGTATACCATCGTCAAAGAAACTTCCCGCCAGTTTCGATAACCACGACTCCACAGCATTTTTCGTGTCATCATCAGATCCAAGGCGCTTGCCATCAAGCTCGCGCTTCATGTGCAGGAACAAGTGATAGTCGGACGGCGCCAAGTCCGGGCTGTACGGCGGGTGATCGAACTGCTCCCAATGAAACTGTCGAATGAACGATTGAGTGACACCAGCAGTATGGGACCGAGCATTGTCATGGAGCAACACAATTCCTTTACTGAGCATTCCTCTTCGTTTGTTTTGAATGGCACGCCTTAGTTTTGTTAAAGTCTCACAATATCGTGCCGCATTAATGGTTTCACCTCTGGGAAGAAATTCAGTAAGCAAAACGCCTTTCCTATCCCAGAAGACAGTGCACATGATTTTTTGTGATGACATTGTCACTTTGAACTTTTGTTTTTTCGGAGAATGAGTGTGTCTCCACTCCATCGATTGTTGTTTCGATTCTGGTGTGAAATGACACACCCAAGTTTCATCACCTGTCACAATTTGGTTTAAAAAGTTTTCTCCCTCATCACTGTACCGCGTGAGAAATGTCAGGGCACTACCAAGTCGCTTTGTTTTGTGAACATCAGTGAGCATTTTTGGAACCCATCGGGAACACAGTTTGCGATAATTCAAGCGGTCAGACACAATTTCGAACAAAACAGTACGTGAAATTTGTGGAAATGCCTCTGAAAGAGTTGTCATTGTGAAGCGTCTGTTCTCATGAATTGCTTCATCAACTTTCCTTACCAAATCATCGGTGACAACAGAAGGCCGACCACTCCGAGCCTCGGCGTGGACATTTGTTCGACCTGCATTAAACATTCTTACCCACTTTCTCACCATTCCATTACTTATCGCGTATTCACCGTAAACTTCTGTCACTTGACGATAAATATCGGCCGGTTTAACATTCCTCGCGTTCAAAAATTTAATCATGGCACTAATCTCACAGTCAGCGGGAGAACTAATTGTCTTAAACATTTTGAATGTGCACAGCAAACTGAAAACACAACATAGAGCAACCAAAATGGCGACAATTGAAAGTCAGTGAACAAGAAAGACTAGTGCGCATGCGCCGGACGCCTACCACAGCGCTGCGACGGCGCTAGAATGAAACGGTACTTAGTTTCCGAATACGCTACGTGTATGACCGCTTTAGACCTGAAGTCAGGCTATTTTCAAATTGCAGTAAAACCCGAGGATGTCGAAAAAACAGCTTTTATTACAAAGTCAAGCGTGTATGCCTTTTTGAGAATACCGTTTGCCCTAAGCGGAGCTCAGGCTACATTTAAAAAAGTTGTGGATATTGTTTTAAGACCAATTTTGGGCAAAAGTACAGTCATCTATCTCGATGATATCATTGTGACAAGAGAAAAACCTAGAGGAACGCATTAAACATTTAGAGGAAGCTTTTACATTATTAAATGAAGCGGGCCTCAAAATTAATCCTAAAACGCGCAAATTTCCCGCCAAGGAATTTAGGTACATCGGCTATAAAATCTCGAAAAACGGTATCAAAACTGACAAATCTAAAGTTTTAGCGATCAAAAGTTATCCACCGCCAAATACGGCTAAGAAATTATCTTCCTTTCTGGGAATGTGTTCCTATTATAGAGTATTCATTAAAGATTTTGCAAAGATAGTTGAACCCTTGTTTGGGGCTTAAAGGAAAAAAGAGTAGGTTCACATGGACAGCGGAGGCGAACACGGCGTTTGAGGAATTGAAACACGCCTTAATTAACGCCCCTGTTCTTAAATTCCCGGAAGGGGATCAAAATTTGGAAATTGCAGCAAACGCGTCAGACTACGCAGTTGGCGCAGTTATTTCCCAAAATGGGCAGCCAATAGCTTTTTTAGCAAGACGCTTAATCAAACTCAACGAAATTATACCGCAACTCAGCGGCAAAACCTCGCGTTCCTATTAGCGGTGCAGAAGTTCCATATGTACTTTAAAAGGGCCCCAATAACTGTGTATTCATATCACGCGGCAGTTAGTCGCCTATACTCCGGTAAAAATCTTTCGCCGCGGCTCATACGTTGGACACTAAAACTGCCAGAGTTTAATTTAATAATAAAACACACGCCGGGGAAAGAAAATGTAGTTGCAGACGCACTATCAAGAATAAAGTTCGATGAAGACGGAAGTACAATTAAATGTGCGATGCTAACTGCGAAAATAATTGAATCCCGGGAAACAATAATATCCGAATTAAAAGCAGGCCCAGAGATTAAAGACATTTACGCTTATCTGGAAGATTCCGAAAATTTTGAACATGTAGACTTAACGGCTATTTGCAATGGGGCGCCCCATCATGAAGTTATTGATAAATTGCTCTTTTGCACGAAAACAGCCAACAATAATCAAGAATTGCGACCGGTAGTCCCAATGAGTCTACGCTTGAGCATTCTAGAAGAGCTCCATGATACTAAATTAGGAGGCCATCTTGGTGTTAGGAAAACCCTGCAAAGAGTCCGCGAAGCAGTGTATTTTCCGCTGTTATACAAAGTTGTGACGGCGTATGTCAGGTCATGTCAGTTGTGTCAATTAATGAACGACGTTCATTACAACCCGACCCTGTACTTAAATATCATAAAAACAACTTTAAAAAATGAATTGGTTGGCATTGATTTGCTTGTTCCCTACCCTAGAACAAAGATTAATAAAAATAGATACTTTTTAAACCATTGTGGATCATTTCTAAAAATGGGTGGAAATAATTCCCCTTGCACAGACTTCAGCAAAAATAGTAACAGATTCGTTCCTAAATAAATATATTTTAAAATACGTGGCCCCAGTAAAAGTAATATCAGATATTGGTAGACAATTCGTAAGTAATTTGTTTGAAAATCTGTGCACAAGCCTTTGCATACGGTATCTAAAAATGGTGCTTTATAGACCGCAATCAAATTTAGCGGAACGCGTAAATAAGAATGTAGTTAAAATTATTCGGGGATATGTTAAGAATTATCATGACCGTTGGGACAGCTGCGTCAATGAATTAGGCTTTGCCTCGAGAACAGCAAAGCATGACACTACAAAAAAAACCTCCGCAGAATTGTTCCTAGGACGTAAAATTTTAACGCCACTGGATCAGCTATTTTTCGTTCAACAAAGACAGGAAGAGTTTAAATTGAATGATATCTAGAAAAGTATTAATGAGGCCGTCAAAAATTCTGGTGCGGCAAGATCGAAACAGAAAGTATATTACGATAAAAAGAGATGCGACGTACAATATACGATAGGCCAGAAAGTGCTAAAATTAAAACATTCTTTATCATCCGCACCCGAAATTTTGTATAGCAACTATAACGAATGATGCAAAATGAATTTCAAAATATTACACGTTAAAATGTTCTATTGAATGTAGAAATGCTAATGTCAGTTTTTAAACTATTGTAAAAGTTAAACCTGTACAAATACAAGTTTTTGTCAAGCATGGCTGTAAATACTTTGTATAAGAGATGAATTGAAAGAAAGTGTAGATTGAATGTGTTTAAAGTTAGGCTCTCCAAGCTTCACTTAAGAATTTCAAATTAAGCTTCTATGATAGTACATTAGAACTAGCTTTGAGTTTAAGAAGTCTTCTGAGGTCTGGAATGTCTAGTTTCTAACAAATCGTAGCTGTTGGATAGTTGGTAGTGTTGGTCACGGAAAGTTGGTCACGGAAAAGCAACAATAAAAAGCTCGTTTCACTCAGAACAAATTCTGGAGAGCGTGGGGCGGAAAGAACATTTAAAGTTTGGTGTGAATGAAAGTGTCTGAGGGCCAAAAATAATTTCAATAAAAGGATAATGGTAGGAAAAATAAAATTGCTTGTGAAAATTTCAACTAACATGGTTTACTTCCAAAGGAGTGGAAAGACTAAGAATGATAGCCTGCTCAAGAAAAAAAGCAGATGTTTGTCTCAGTTAATTTGTAAAAATTTGTGAAATATATTTCTCTTAGTTTACAGCTTTAGATATTGTGCAAAGTTGGCCCTAAACAGGAAAAGTTTTAATGATGAATTCAAAAAAGCACACTTGCTACTAGTTTAAAACTTTGATGAGAAAGAGTTTTGTAGAATTTACACTCTTAAACAAGGTCGTTTTCAGACCTTATTCTTCGAGTAGTTAAATTCTGGTGGGAAAGATGTAAGGTTTATCTTAATTTTATTAACAGTTATTTTAAGTTATGAAACTTTTCTATCTATTCTAATTTCAGCTTACAATTTCCTACCAGAATGTAATTTCAGAAGTGCAGTGACTGCAAATGAGTAAGAGTAATATTTAAGTCGATGTTTCGCCGACTTCGAGAGAGAGTCTGCTTTCCTGACTAGCGCGCGTCAGGGAATCAGCTTTGTGTTTGCCTTTTGGCTACGTTCTCTCTTAGCTACTACGCTCGGCCATACTTTAGGACCTTGCTTGGCTTCGTCGTTTTAATTAATGTTTAGGGGCCAACTAGTTAGAAACCTGATAGCTTCGGCTATATCTTTCAGATAGCTTTAGTTAAGCTTAGTTTAGTTTAATTTCATAATTACTTAAGTTCAAGCCCAAGTGGAGGCTTTGCTGTATACTCCGAGTTAGGAGTTGATTGTAATTCTTCTGAGAAATAAAGAGTAGTTAACCCTTCTTAAGTCTTACTTGTTTGTTCTCACACTTGAGCGATTGTTAGCATGTTAGTGTTTGTGGGGTTCTCAGATTGAATATTGAATTAAATAAGAAATACCAAACAACCCTTTTTATGCAATAAGGGCAATAAAAGAAAGTAAAACCCGAGAACAAAAGGAAATAAAATTTAAAAAAATGCAGAAAACGCAAAACTAGAACGGAAAACGGTCGAGTATTTTTGAACGAGATGATTAATTAATTTAATGATAATAGTAATTAAACTGAGCAGTTTCATGCCAAATATTTAAAATACTGTACCAGTACATCACATGCAGCCACCACCTTAGTCAAAATCGAAATTTGTGCAGTTAGAATTTGTGATTTTGTTTCTGAAATCATGTCTATATTTGTAAAAGTAAAAATAATAATAATACAAAAATAATAAACCCAAAAGAAACCCTTAATTTTTTTTCATATGTCGGATCTAATTGTAATCTTTAAATTTTTCATCTGCAATTATTTGTATTATTATTATTATTATTATGCTCTGCACTGAATATTATAGAGGAAAATGTAAAGAGATCGACGAAGAAATCCATTCTTTTAAAAAGGGGTCGATCTAGGGAAAAGTTTGAGAATCCCTGGTGTAGAGCATGAAATATGACATACCATATGCTACTATGAACTAATCATCTTTACTATAAAAGTACCTGCATGAATTTTGAATATTTTTCAGTAGCACTAAAATGTAGGCTCTTATTTGTATATTAGCTTCCTTGAAAATTTGAAATCAAGTTCCTGATACTTTAACTATCACATTTCTTTCTAATTGTATTATTTGATATGAATGTCAGTGCTTAATTTTCAACCATTCACTGGAGCCCTGCTCTGGCACTTTTCAATTTTTAAGTAAAATCAAAATTCAAGTCCAAGCTCCGGATAAAGTGAGCTTAGGCATTTTTATTTACTAATTCAGTGTTTGACTTTAATTTAACTTAATTTATTAATTTCTTACTTCTTTACATTTTATTTAATTTTAATTATTTTTAATTCAATACTGCACTTTATTTATTTTTATTTACCATTACTAACGGCATTCCAGAGGGTTTCGGCACTTCTAATTTTATAAATTAATTCCTGATAACTGCGCATAAAGTCAGGATTTGATATAATTATTCTGAACTTTGTGTAAATAAATACTTTTATGCAATGCATTTCGTCTTACCATTTTTAGCTTTTTAACTTCATTCCTTTCACTTCATTTAACTTAGGTATGAGACGCATATACTCATAGAAAATAAAATCTTTATGCATTCTCATAAATTAGCCTGAGCTTTCTATTTAATTGAGCATATTCGATTAAGTAAAATTATTAAGTTTTTAAGTTTTATAAAATAGAACAGGTACCAAAATAAATTACTTGTCGAATAATGTTTTATTTCTTCAAATAGACATTTCGCATACTTTAAAACTTACAGTTTCAATTTAATGAACCAAAAATAAACTAAAAAACTTTTCTACTTCATATTAAGTTTAAACTGATTTAACAGCTTTAAAGCTGTGTGTGTAACCATAAAGTTAGGAAATAAACTTTCATAAGAACTTTAACCCTCCCTCCCCCCGAAAAAAAAGCAAAAACGTTAAAACAAGTTACCTGAACTATAAGGCCTTTTTGAAGTCTTATGCGTAGAATCTTACCGATAATTGAGTCATTATTACGCAAAATATATAGAACTAATGGTAAAGTTTTGCGTTCGTTCACCTCTAGCAGGAAATATCTAATGCATGCTCTGAAAGAGGAATATCCCATATTTTGCAAGCAGCTATTCCTTTTCGGATCTTATGAAATTATAACGAAAGAGATCCATTGAAAAATACCGGAGATCGCGAAACTGTTATCGATGGTTGCAGTCACGTGACGTGGCTTTCTCCTTTTTAAAGAGAAGAGAGAGATTGTTCACGCACTCGAGGTTGTTCCAGTACTTGTTAATGCTAGTCATGGAAGTGAGACCAGTTTCCCAAAGGTTGTGCGACTTAGGGGAAGGACCCCACTGGGATGTCAATACCCAGCGCTTGTACTATGTTGATGCCTTCGTCGGTGATGTGTGCCGACTGGATCCTGCGACTGGTGTTACGGAATCTGTACATTTGGGTTTGCACTTTTTTTCTCCTCTATATTTTAACTTCATTATTTCGCTTTGTTTGGAATGAAAACTGTAAATTGCAGCTTACATTGGACGCTTTGTAAATGTCTTGGGTACGAGAAAAATGCCGTAGCAGCCTTGACTTTGAAAGTATCATCATTGCTTAGAAGGGGCGTTTTAGGCGCGTTTGCCTTATATAGACAGTTTATTATTAAGCGTAGCACTTTACTTTTGCAATGAAAATTATTGAAAATGTATTTGACAACACTTGCTGCTGTTTCTACCGTAATATCATATAATTTTGCGTTAAAAATTTACATCGTTTTAAATCAAAATATGATGTAGGTGTTATACTAAGTTTTAAGATACGTAAAATACTGAGTAAAAATCTGCAAGAATTAGGATGAATAAATTTGTAGGGAAGCGAAACTAAATATTTTAATATCTTTGTAAGGAACTGAAATTAATATTTAGGCCAGATCTCAAATGTATGTAAAATATATAACTGATTATTGAATTATGCTACTAGTTTTCTCACTAAGAAAAACGTGACTATTTCAGTAAATAATTTTTTCTTTCCCACAAGTCCAATAGTTTCATTCGCATGGAAATATTAAAATGAGTTTTTGTATTTGAAATAATGTGAAATAAAATATATACGTAAATAACTTTCGTCATTCCACTTTCAGCCGCTGAAAAGTAAAAAATAATTTTTTAGCTATTACAATGATCTTACTATAGTAATTATTAAGTAAAAAATAAATTGTTTAGCTATCACAATGATGTGACATGAAACAAAACTGCGAGGCGCCCATAAAAGTACTCCATTTGGATAATGGCAGAATTTTAAGAAATGGAAAATGGTAGCATAGAAAGGGCAATCATTATAACGATTATATTCAAATCAAATTTCTCTTAGACGATTTTTAATATCCGTTATTGTTAATCACCCTACGACCTTTTTTTTAATCAAATGACCAAAAATATTGTAATAGTTCACAGTTTTCTTTTTTTCTTTCGGTTTCTTTCTTTCGTTCTTTCATTTTTCGTCTTTATTCTTCTGTAACTTAAAACTTTTTTCAGACATATTTTATTATTTGTAAATTTTACGTAAGCAATTTCTACACATAATTTCTTTTTCTCTGAAATTTTATACGCACAAAAAAAGGGGAGGGATTCTTAAGGCGTCGAAATTTCAGTCACTAAAACGGTCCGTACAGTTTCGACATTCATTGGCAAATTAAGTAACAGCATTACAACAGTTATTGAACTGATTCAATACATTCCCAACCACTTACTTATCAGTGAAGTGCTTATATCAGTCAGACGTCTTAATACTGCAGCAATAATCAGGTTCGAATTCCGATTTTGATATGCATTCTTACAACGAACAGCTAAATATTACTCGTAATCAGCTAAATATTTCAATACCCAAGCAAATCTCAAGGATTTTTTTTAAAAAAAATCATTTTCCACATGTTCGTGTTTAATTTATCACATTTCAATTTTGTGCATTCGCATTTTCTTTTAAACCTTAAACTAGTGCCACATTTACTTGTACTCTCGACAGGGCTGTACTTTCCGTACGACTACCATATTAAGGTTTCTAAAGTAATAAAACTTCATAAGAATATTAACAACGTATTTTTATACTTTGAAAACTTAAAAATTACTTCTGGGAAAATTCTTACTGCATACAAAATGTAATAGAATTATAAATTAAAGACACTAGTATATCGTAAAACAGTATCATTGGAAATGGAATTAAAGGGGGAAAATTCAACCTTTAATAATTTTTAATTTATTTAACAGACTTCCAAATGCAAATGGAATATGTTGTCAAAAATCAGAAATTTTGAAATTAAATATCTCGATTCATTTTTTCTTATACCAGAATCATTTTTGTGTTTTATTTTTCGCAACGAGTACAAATTGTTCTTAAAGATAAGCACAGAGACCGGAAGAACGTCTAAAAAGTTTATTTTCGTATTTTTAACAAAATCGAATTCTTTAAATTGAGAAATCTCCAGACCAACTTTGCTTCATTTTTATAACTGGAAGCGTATGTCTACAAACAAAAGTTGCGAAGATAAAAGCCAGGAAGGTTTTTTTTCGTGTGTGGATACGATGTATTTACTGTATATAGATATATAGAGAAATGATATGACTCGCTTTTTTTCTTTTTTGTTAAATGATAATTCTTTATATTTTTGCCATTTATGAGTACAGTCAATGGAGTTCCATTTTTTTTATTTCGTTCAACTAAGATAATCAGCATGGAAATGCGGGGAAAAACAAGCATATTAAAAGATAAGACGTTTTTATGCAGCTCGAAGTTTTAAATCATGAAATATTTCTTTACTTAAAAGTTACTTTATTTTAGAATATCTGAAATAACAAAAGCGAGCATATTAAAAGATAAGACGTTTTTATGCAGTTCAAAGTTTTAAATCATGAAATATTTCTTTACTTAGCAGTTACTTTATTTTACTTCAGAATATCTGAAAATTAAGTCTGTTATTTCTGAAAAATTTCGTAATCTCTTTCCAAAAGATGCTAACATTGTACTGTTCTTCAAAAAGTAATTAATAGACAGCACTGTGCAGAAGTTTAAATACTCGTTCAAATAATCTTCTGTTTTTAATAAGCATCACCAACGGCCGGAGTCGTATCTTTTCACTTGAGACAAAAAGGTAAATTCGCGCCCCTAATATAATAAAAATTGGAAGATTAAAAAAAAAGGAAAGGACATGTGTGTGGGGGTGT
>KK112598.1:89446-100739 GCA_000611955.2 Stegodyphus mimosarum
TTACCCTTTTATATTATCATAATATATTTTATATTTAAGATAACTATTCGTACGCATTAAAAAAGTAGTTATCGGAACATTTTAATCATAGCTTTGTATGTTCCGAAAAATGAAGCGTATAATTATTTACAGCTATTAAATAAAAGAGTTAAAAATGCTGTTTTCTTTAATAGCAAATTAAATTGTAATAATATTAATGGTAATACAATTTAATATAGAAATAATTGAGTTTTTGCTTTGTTTTGTTTATTCAGCATCTTTTTCTTTTCTTTTTTTTGGGGGGGGGGAGGGTGGTCTTAACGAAGCAAAATCGCCTATTGCCAATAGGTTTTTCAAAATCTACCAGTTTGTTTAAACTATGTTCTAAAGAGAATGGTTTGAAAGTTTTTCTTGATAATATAAAGTTTTCATCGGCTACTTTGAAATAATATGATTTTTAATACTGGATATTTATGATTTAATATCTTCAGCATTTATAATGTTCGGATAGTTAAATGCTTAATTATAAACTGCTGTCAATAGCTTTCAATTAGCACTTGCAAATCCAATAATCTTAATTTTTCATATCGTCATTTAGTTGTGAAGTTAAAGTATTTATGACAATTCTTCAATTGCACTATGATCGAGAAAAATTAGTTCTCCTGTCATATGATTATTGGCAGTCTCATTTATTAACCTTTAATTTTCAATTCTGTCCAAATTTTGTTGATGTATTTGTTTCCAGAGCGAAGTTTTACCTTTCTTGAGAAATATAATTCTTTCAGAAATATACACCCTAATCTCTTACAAAGGAAGACATAATACCTAAGACTATGTTAAGCATACGTATTTATAGACATTTGAAGTTTCTTATCACAAAGTTTCGTTTAATTTTTCTATTTCTTGTATATTAAATGATATGCAGATAGCATACATAAAATTTTAAAGGTACTTACTCACAACCACCTTGGCACAATTTGGCAATTTTTTACAGAAGAAAAGGCAAACTTTGCTTGTTGGATATAAGTTGATGATTTTCGCGACACCTTTTTTAAAAAGCAAATTATTGATACTTATCTGAGTTGACAAACATTATCAGTGTGAGAAAAGTCAACATGTTTTAGAAATCTTAAATATAAATTTTAGTTGCTAAATAAGGATTTCGTGATACGTTAAAAAAATAAAACACTTACATTCGTCTCCAAATCTTTCTCTAAATTTTTTTGCTATATTCGTTTCCCCAAGTATACAGTGGTCCGGTTTCGCTTTAAAAAGTATCAGAGAATAGGAGATTCATCGCGCAGACTTCGGCAAATGTCTACCAAACGCATCTCTTCGTTCTTCCCTACAGTGATTTGTGGCAAAATTCTACACTCATGTCCATAAATTAAGGATAATGCAAAATCAGGCAAAGGAAGAGTTAGAAGCAAAACAAATTTGACTTATTTGTAAAGCTTATTTATTAAACAAAAGGTAAAGAGCAAAAAAAGATGCTATATGTTTGATATTATTAAAAACATTAGCGATATTTTCTCCCTGGAGCAAATTACAAAAAAAAACCTATTTACAAAAAACCAATATTACATGGTTGGTATGATTGTTAATACATTGTATGTCTCCCAGACGATGCAGTCCGTACAACGCCTAGGCATGCTGAGTATCAAATTATCGATCTGATCTTGGGAGATATTACACCACTCAAAAAGCAATGCTCTCCGAAGTTCCGGTAGACATGTAGGAGGAGGTTGACGGGCTGCAACTCGTCGGCCAAACATGTCCCACACGTGCTCTACTGGATTCAAGTCCGGTGAAAATGCTGGTCAGTCCATACGGGTGATATCCTCCGATTGAAGGCATTCTCTTACAACGTTTGCACGGTGACGACAGGCGTTGTCATCCATAAACACAAATTGTGCGCCCATGGCGCCCCGAAACAAACGTACATGTTGTTCCAGAATGACGTCCTGATAGATTTGGCTTGTCATGGTTCCAATTTGAACATGCAGGTCAGTTCTGGAACCCAGAATAATTCCACCCCAAACGAGCACTCCTGCACCACCGTAACGGTGTCGTTCAATGATGTTTTCTTGGTGGTAACGGATACCTGGAGCTCTCCATATGAAAGTCCGGCGAGAATCAGACTGCAAGCTAAACCTGGACTCGTCGGAAAACATCACACAAGCCCACTGTTGCGGTGTCCACAATGCATGCTCTCTACTCCAGGCTAACCGCAGGTGACAGTGAGTTGCAGTAAGTGGAACGCATCTGACAGGTCTACGAGCATATAGACCAATCTGCCCTAAGCGTCTGTACACGGTCTGCTTTGAAACTGTTGTACCAGTGGCTGAAGAGAGCTGACGAGACAGGTCTGAGGCTGTGCTCCGCCTGTTTCTTTTGGCAGTAACTGCCAAATACCGGTCCTCATTCGGCGTTGTAACTCTGGGGCGACCTGTGCTGTTACGTCTACTCAAATTACCATCATCTTGGAACCGCTGCCAAAGCCTGGAGATGACACTCTGGGCAATTCCAAGTTCGCCTGATACTTCCAGTTGGGTATGCCCACATTCCAGACGGCCGATAATTCTACCACGTAAAAAATCATCCAAATGCGTCCTTTGTGTCATAACTATTCGGTTATTGCACTGAAATGCTTATAAAGCGCCTGCGAAGAATTTTACTTCTTTGCCTGTATTCCTTATATATCACTCTCTTACACTCTCGTCATTGTGACGTACCATCGGTGTCATCTGGTTACTTCCTGAAATTTGCATATGATTCTTGATATGATGTGTGTAGTGATTTTACAGGTGATATATTTATTTTAGAGTTCGATTTCCGCGTGACTCCGACTTATCCTTAATTTATGGACATGAGTGTATATACCTGCAGAAATTTTACCGAAAGTTCGTCCATTGCTGTCAAATTTCACAAGCGAATATTTCAAAACTAAAGCAAAAAATACCACGGTTGTTTATAAAATCCTTTGGAACTTGGAGTAAAACAAAAAGAACGCATATGAAAATGGCGCCGTTGCTTGTTATAAGAATGGTTGCCTGAAGAGTGTTTATGTGCATGGTTGCCAGAGTTTGGCACATTCTGAAAATTTGGCGACTTGTACTCAGGTAGCTGCGATGACATATCAGTACCATTTTAAAATTTATTTGCTTCAATATGCCATTATTTCCGCCCCTTTGCAATGATTTCACTTGAGGCCTATCTTTTAGTAAATAATATACCTTGTTTATTTGCGTTTGCTTCCGTTGCCCATCGTACATCGGTGTGACTTTTAATATATATATATATATATATATACAGCGGACGTAAGTGCCTCCTATCCAATCTGTGAAGATACAAGCAAATTATAGATGCTCCGCACGGGTCCAAAAATATTTACAAGCTTAAATTAAAAGAGGTAGTTTTGCATGCTGAATTCAAACCACTAGGCGAATAAGCAATGCATTTAGAATAATCATTTCTTGCTAAATAATTGCTTCCACACCTTTGTGCACTCCAGCCATACTGGCCCCGCAGTCGCAACCTGGAATACTTTGAATGTCGAAGGCGTTTTTCTTAATTTAAATCACTACCAGTATTCTTTATTACTTCTATAAAATTTATAAAACTGTTTTTGAATAGGTACAGATTAGCTTTTTTACAAAGGAGCCAAATATATAAATACCCCATCTGCTAAACAGGCAGTTACTTTTTCTCCCTTCTTTTGCCCACCTAACACCGGGCTCGTCGCTTTCCTTCTTTCATGTATTACTTACAGATGTTATACGCGTATAACTTGTGGGGCACTTATAGCGCCCATAGTATTGTGAAGACTAAAAAGTCTTAAGATACGTCGAAAAAATTATTGGTAAAAAAATAAAGTAATGTTGTGACTATCAAGCTAGTTTAAATGCAATTTTAAACTACTAATTGTGTCACTGTGTAATTGAGAGTAATGTGACTTAAAATTTATATGCGATAATAAGTATATGCAATTAATACATTATTTTTTATTATTATTATTATTCAGATGGAATAACCACGTTCGTAATACCTTATCAGTCTGATCCTTCTAACTTGCTGATCACTGTGACGAAACAAGTAAGGAAGCTAAATTTTGCAACTGGAGAATTCAAAATTTTAGGAACTGTCGAACCAGATAAACCTAAGTCTCGTTTCAATGATGGCAAATGCGATGCAAAAGGCCGGTTGTGGACAGGTAAGTTATAGGACTATGACTTTTCTGGATATCAAAAACGATAAATCTAAGCGAAATCAGTGATACTTTTATTTGCAAGTTGTAAAAATCCTAAACTTAGAAATGTTATAAAGATTTTTAAGGGCATCCAGCCTAAACTTACGTCTTCGCTAGTTCAATCACTAACAAATGCGTTGGTAGCGGGCTCACTCTGTTAAACAATTTGGCAACTGCATTGAGTGAAAGAGAACCACCAGAACTGGAACACATACCTAGTTTAAATTTCATATGGTCTGGGAAACTTTCCGTTGTAAGTTAAGATGTTAAAAATACTTGTAAAAGTAAGACATATCAAGGATCCTACTGCTAAACATAACTTCTTAGTAGACAACGTAGTTCTACGTCTTAGTAGTATTAGTTCGAAGACTTAGTAGTTAACTACTTATTTCTACGACTTAGTAGTATTCTAGTTTTCAATCTGATCAACGGTCGTAAGAGCAATGTTTCAGTCTTATTCGAATGAAGCTTTAACTATCACTTGGTATTTGATTATTTTGGCATTACTATACGCTTTTACCCTTAAATATAAGCATTTGAATGTCATTCAACAGACAGTAATGAATGACAGCTCTTGAGTAACGTTGCCGTGCGCCCGGAAAGAAATTTGTTTTACGACTGAAATGCATTTTCGTGCCGCCCAGACGATGTAATGGTTAGGGCAGCCTACTGCGGTACCGAAGAGCCCGGATCCAAATCTCGGAGAAGGCATGGATGTTTGTAAATACATAGTGTCTTTAAGGCATGGGGGGCATTCTAAATATATGGTGAGTCGAGAGTCCCCTCGTGTGGATTGGTGGTAGGGGAGAGGGGTGGGAGACCTTTGAACCAAACCCCCGGGATGCTTTCCCTCAAAATTGAAGTGGAAATAGAAGTCCAAACTCCTTGAGGCTCTGGCAACCATTCTTCCATGAAATTCCCGGACAAGTAGTAACGACAATATATATTTACATTCCTTTCCTCAATTTGCTTTCATAGCTTACTGTCCATCGAGAAACAATTTCAGTTATAATAATTTCTTATGATACATAATATTTAACTCATATTTTTGAATTGGAAAGACTGAGTATGGGCACATTGGTGTAGCGACCCTGAATGTTAGAAGAGTGATTTAAAAAGTAACTAATAGCCGAATGAACAATAAAAAGTGAATTGCTACACTGAGCAGCAAGCTCTGGACCCCTCGCAGATCCATTGCAGAGTGAAAGCAATGTAACAGAAAGGAAACTGCTGATATCTTGCTTGCACACGTTAAAGTCATAAGCTATTCCACTGCGTAGATTTTAAACTCCAAATTTTTTCGATCAGAGTTTAGAACTGATTTCAAACCGCCATTTTAGGGATTTATAGATCGCCAATATATTATTTTGGACTTGGACATGTGGAGCATATACTACGCACGACAGAAATTTCAAATTCCTAGGTCCCAGATTATTTTTTGACTGGTCATCAAAGATCAGAGTCAAGTATCTAAGAATTGCATGTATGATAATGGCCATATCATATCCTCACTTTGGCCTGTGTAGTACCTTGTAAGTAGCTAAAAGATTATATTTTAGTGATCCGTTTGTGTATCAGTTAGGTTTCAAATTTACCCGATTTGGTGTAGATGAGCATTCATTAGGTGGCTAACACATACCATATTCCATTTACGTGTTTAGAACTTACTCTGCCCGACATTGAAAATGCAACACCAAGAAGGAGTGGTCAGAAAGTGATGAAATTTGGAAAAAAGACAGATACAGCAAGCAGCAATAAGAGATCTTTATTTCAAAATGATAGTCGGAATACAGAGCGAGAACGGCGTCGGCTCAGTAGGATGTAGGACCAGCGCGGACAGCGATGCACGAAGAAACACGTCTAGGCATAGAGTCAATGAGAGTGCGGATGGTGTCCTGAGAAATGGCTCTCCATTCCCTTTCAACCATTTGCCACAGTTCGTCTTCTGAACCAGGCAGGGGCAGAGTCTGCAAACGGCGTCCAATCACATCCCACACATGTTCGATTGGTGACAGGTCAGGAGAGTACGGTGGCCAGGGAAGCATCTGTATACCTTGCAGAGCATGTTGGCAGATGCGAGCACTGCGTGGTCGGGCGTTATACATTAGCAGCCTCTGAAGGTAGGGAATTGCGACCGGCCGCAGTACATTATCCAAGTATCGTTGGGATGTCATAGTGGCCTAGAGGTGAAATGGAATTGTGGGCAATAGGGCCCCAAACCTTTATGCAACGTTGTCGCGCGGTGGGGCGTTCCACAGTTACTGCCGGATTAGATCTGTCTGCACGTCGGCACCACACACGTATGCGGCGACTGTCACCGGATAAACAGAAGCGTGACTCATCTGAGAACACGATGTTTCGCCATTCTGTCATCCACATCGCTCCAGTCCGGCACCATTCTAAACGTTGGTGTCTATGCTGTGGGGTCAATGGCAGTCTTCTTAACGGGCGCCGTGAGTGCAGGCCACGTTCAACCAATCGACGGGAAATGGTTCTCGTCGACACGGGAACATCCAGGGTATATTGCAAGTGCTGCAGAATCACGGTACAAGAGACTTGCGGGACCGCCACAGCTTGTCGGCGAATACTTCTATCCACGCGTGCTGACGTCACTCTGGCTGCACCTGCACCCCTCCTTCTTCCCACATTCCCTTGTTCCAACCATGTTCGCCATAGCCGATGCACCGTTCTCGCATGCATGTGGGTATCAGCTGCGATTTGACGTAAGGACCAACCCGCCGTTCTCAGTCCGATCACCATACCCCTCGTAAAATCGTCTATCTGCTGGAAGTGCTTTCGTTGACGGCGGCCAGGCGTTCTCTCCTATTACACGTATTCTCCGGAACAAAAACCAACTTTCTTCGATAATTCGACTGGCAGAAGTAACGACATGAATATTACCCATTCTGCACGTTCCTTCTCTTATATTTTACTTCACGTGCGTCGGAGAGCTGTGCATTTCACATCATTTTCATAACTCACTGACGTGCGTCTACTATAAAATTTGCATAAATTTCTGACCACTCCTTCTTGGCGTTGCGTTTTCAATGTCGAGCAGTGTATTTTTGTCATTGTAAAAATCTAAATGAAAAGCTGCCTTTTTGTAACTGCTGGAAGATAAAGAGTGCTTTTGGCTTTTGAAATAACATTGTTACGAATTTTGTACTTGTATAAATAAGTTTAGTGAAATTTTATGTGAAACAGCTGCATTTTTCTCTATAATGTAACACGAAAAGTTTGAGAGAAACGATATTCTGCCGGAAAAATAAGAATACAGGGGCAAGTCTACTTAACATTGAGTAAATGGCTATCTCGTTAATTTGGTGAAATATCGTCAAACTGGCAACAGTTGTGGCGACTAATTTTTGTCGCCTAATTTGGCAAGAAATCGCTAAAAGTTACCAAACTTGGCGACATTTTGGTACGGTCCCTGTGTAACTGTAATGGATATTGTAATTGAGTAACTGCAATTTATTCCTATATTAGCTGTAACGTATCTGGCCTTCATATGCTTTCCAGCAATTTCGAGCAGCAGAAAGTACTAGAGATTTCTCGGCAGCCGAGGCAAAATTATATAAGACCGAAGAGAGCATCAGTTTCTCAATAGTTAATTGTTAGTTCAGCGTCATTCATAGTATTGAGAAATCTCCGTCTTAGCTTCGCTCTTCAGATGCGCTTTGCATTGAGTTGTGTTTAACGTCCTTAGCAGTTTGAAGTCTAACTGATGATTGTACTGTATGATACTGTGAAAAGCAGTAAGAATATTTTTGGGGAAAATTCCAGAAGTGTGAAGCGTTTCTTTCGATAAAATAAATTTTATGAAGCTATCATCGGTTCTGAGTGCATTCAATCTATTACGAACCCGTACGCACGCAACAATATATTTGAAATCTCGAGCTATCTCAAAAAAATCTAGTAGCATATTGAAACGAATTTGATAACAACTAAGCAATGTTGCCATATTCATTTCCAAAATGTGTACGGGATATGGATAAATTTTACCGTATCCATATCGCGTATACATTTTCAAGGACGTTTGCAGATGATAGTTATGAAAGAGATATTAACCAAATCATGTGGAAAAATAATTGAAAATCGATTAAGGAAACATCGTTTAACATAACAATGGAAATTGTCTTTGCTTTCGTTCTAGGGATTTGATTCTGAGCTGCACTGCTGGGAAGTTGCAAAAATAAGCAACATGCGTGTAATTTCAATTTTAGTAGTTTACGCGTATATCTGACACAAGCGAGTCGAATGCAATAAGCCGAAAAATATACCGGCTGGAGTACTAGGCAATCATAAGCATTTCTGAAGTTTATATCGAGTCATTTAAAACGTTTTGTGTGTGTGTTTTTTTAATGATAAATACAAATAAAACAGTGCAAAAGTATAAGAAACTTTCATTGAACCACATAAACCAGTATTCCACAGTTACTGCCGGATTAGATCTGTCTGCACGTCGGCACCACACACGTATGCGGCGACTGTCACCGGATAAACAGAAGCGTGACTCATCTGAGAACACGATGTTTCGCCATTCTGTCATCCACATCGCTCCAGTCCGGCACCATTCTAAACGTTGGTGTCTATGCTGTGGGGTCAATGGCAGTCTTCTTAACGGGCGCCGTGAGTGCAGGCCACGTTCAACCAATCGACGGGAAATGGTTCTCGTCGACACGGGAACATCCAGGGTATATTGCAAGTGCTGCAGAATCACGGTACAAGAGACTTGCGGGACCGCCACAGCTTGTCGGCGAATACTTCTATCCACGCGTGCTGACGTCACTCTGGCTGCACCTGCACCCCTCCTTCTTCCCACATTCCCTTGTTCCAACCATGTTCGCCATAGCCGATGCACCGTTCTCGCATGCATGTGGGTATCAGCTGCGATTTGACGTAAGGACCAACCCGCCGTTCTCAGTCCGATCACCATACCCCTCGTAAAATCGTCTATCTGCTGGAAGTGCTTTCGTTGACGGCGGCCAGGCGTTCTCTCCTATTACACGTATTCTCCGGAACAAAAACCAACTTTCTTCGATAATTCGACTGGCAGAAGTAACGACATGAATATTACCCATTCTGCACGTTCCTTCTCTTATATTTTACTTCACGTGCGTCGGAGAGCTGTGCATTTCACATCATTTTCATAACTCACTGACGTGCGTCTACTATAAAATTTGCATAAATTTCTGACCACTCCTTCTTGGCGTTGCGTTTTCAATGTCGAGCAGTGTATTTTTGTCATTGTAAAAATCTAAATGAAAAGCTGCCTTTTTGTAACTGCTGGAAGATAAAGAGTGCTTTTGGCTTTTGAAATAACATTGTTACGAATTTTGTACTTGTATAAATAAGTTTAGTGAAATTTTATGTGAAACAGCTGCATTTTTCTCTATAATGTAACACGAAAAGTTTGAGAGAAACGATATTCTGCCGGAAAAATAAGAATACAGGGGCAAGTCTACTTAACATTGAGTAAATGGCTATCTCGTTAATTTGGTGAAATATCGTCAAACTGGCAACAGTTGTGGCGACTAATTTTTGTCGCCTAATTTGGCAAGAAATCGCTAAAAGTTACCAAACTTGGCGACATTTTGGTACGGTCCCTGTGTAACTGTAATGGATATTGTAATTGAGTAACTGCAATTTATTCCTATATTAGCTGTAACGTATCTGGCCTTCATATGCTTTCCAGCAATTTCGAGCAGCAGAAAGTACTAGAGATTTCTCGGCAGCCGAGGCAAAATTATATAAGACCGAAGAGAGCATCAGTTTCTCAATAGTTAATTGTTAGTTCAGCGTCATTCATAGTATTGAGAAATCTCCGTCTTAGCTTCGCTCTTCAGATGCGCTTTGCATTGAGTTGTGTTTAACGTCCTTAGCAGTTTGAAGTCTAACTGATGATTGTACTGTATGATACTGTGAAAAGCAGTAAGAATATTTTTGGGGAAAATTCCAGAAGTGTGAAGCGTTTCTTTCGATAAAATAAATTTTATGAAGCTATCATCGGTTCTGAGTGCATTCAATCTATTACGAACCCGTACGCACGCAACAATATATTTGAAATCTCGAGCTATCTCAAAAAAATCTAGTAGCATATTGAAACGAATTTGATAACAACTAAGCAATGTTGCCATATTCATTTCCAAAATGTGTACGGGATATGGATAAATTTTACCGTATCCATATCGCGTATACATTTTCAAGGACGTTTGCAGATGATAGTTATGAAAGAGATATTAACCAAATCATGTGGAAAAATAATTGAAAATCGATTAAGGAAACATCGTTTAACATAACAATGGAAATTGTCTTTGCTTTCGTTCTAGGGATTTGATTCTGAGCTGCACTGCTGGGAAGTTGCAAAAATAAGCAACATGCGTGTAATTTCAATTTTAGTAGTTTACGCGTATATCTGACACAAGCGAGTCGAATGCAATAAGCCGAAAAATATACCGGCTGGAGTACTAGGCAATCATAAGCATTTCTGAAGTTTATATCGAGTCATTTAAAACGTTTTGTGTGTGTGTTTTTTTAATGATAAATACAAATAAAACAGTGCAAAAGTATAAGAAACTTTCATTGAACCACATAAACCAGTTTATTCTGTGACATTTTGCCATCTTTCAGGCAGCTGGAAAATTCCCTTTTTAAAATGTCATTACATTTATTCGTAAATTAGTTATCAAGTGCTGTTTTTCATTACTTTTCTAGTAAATTAAGCAGATAAAGTTTAAAAACACAACTGGTGATGCTAAATTATTGAGATCTTTGCTTCTTCGATAAACACAGTAGTCATTAATCTGATTTAATCTTGTGTGACTTTTCTATTCGGAGTTTGTCATGTTTATCCCTCTTCGTATCTCGATTCCCTGTTATATCTAGGATCTTAACAATAGTATCCCCTGTGTTATAGTTTGATCTAATGAGTTTATTTGTATTTTAGTGAAACAAAATTTGATATCATTTGCTCATAAGCTCTTTTGTTATAAAATTTTCACGGTTCATGAAATTATAAATAATCCTATGCTTTATTTTCTTAAAAATTCATATATCGCTTCTCAG
>KK112598.1:100889-122537 GCA_000611955.2 Stegodyphus mimosarum
AATAATAACATTATCGCTTTGCGTGCAAATAATCAAACTGCAAATCTAGAGTATAACTCAAAAAAAAAGTCTGAAATCTTTCAGATTTTTTTAACGTTTTGTGTGCTACCTTTATTTATTAAATACCATGTTCTTCGCACTTAGACCATAAAATTCAGCTCAACAGCTTTATCGCAAAATAATTTTAAAATGAGTATATCTTTAAAATTTCTGATACACAGTTCCGCGCGTTTTAGATAAAAAGGTTTTTTCTGTACAACATTGTCATTGCCAGGATTACGTCATTCAAAATTGGATGGCTCTACGTACCATTGTTTTATCACATTTGGAGAAATATGCATACATTTATGAAGATTCTTCATTATTTAATTTCTGTAAATATAATACAGGCTGCAATGTTTTGCGTCAACAGTCTGAAAAGTGATTCAGACTTTTAATGTTTCCGACGCAAAATCGCAAAACGAAAACAATAGTCCTTCAGGGACAAAGCCCCTTTGGACTAAAAATAAATTTAGTGAATATGAAACACAAATTTAAAGTAAATTAATGCAATCTAAAAATTAAAGTGACAGCAGGTGAAAGCTGAATTTCTTCTACGGAATGCAATGATGGATAAGAGAAAAAACATAAGAGAGAAGAGTTTTAATTTATGCTTCTTAATGACAAAGTATCTGCTATCTTTAAATAACAACTTAGAAAGGTACAAATCGCAGGTATAATTACAAATGAGTTCAGGATATGTTTCCGAAATTAAGAACGCATTTTCTACTAGAACAGATGATACTGAATTTCACAGTTAATGACTGAAACTTGACCTTCGAAGGAAATTCTTGAAAAGGTAGTCAAATCCTATTTTAATTTCCAAAGTATTGTTTTCTTTATGCCATGCAAGCAATGAAACATGCAAGTTTTCAGAATGTGTGATATAAAATCCAAGTATTTTGATTTTTTAATTTGTTTTTTTTTTATGATTAACGTTAAGCTCACTTATTGCTAAATAAAATTTTGCGCAATGAAAGCTATATATATGCTTGTATAATAAGTATTTCATCTTTCACTTTTTATTAGGTTCTATGATTTTAGGAGAAGTAGGCCAAGGACACTTATATAAAATGGATTCTTCTTACAATTTCATACCATTTGCAGACAATATCAGTCTTACCAATGGAATTACATGGTCACTAAACTATGACACTATGTATTATATTGATTCCGAAGGAAAGAAGATTTTCGTTTTTGACTATGATTTGGGATCTGGAACGGCTAGTAAGTATGCTGGATAAAACTAAAATATATGGATACAGCAAAGGAAGATATAATTTTGAAAAATATTTTGTAAATGTTTTACCCATACTGCGTTTTACATTTTATAAATATTTTAAAGGCGTTTTATTTCTGATAAATATTGCGCTTCAACAAGAGAATTTCGGTGGAAAAGGAATAGATAAAATAGAACATTGTAAAATCTGTGGTACCCTAAAATGCCTTATATCATATTAAAATAAGGAGCAGGAACATATTTTACTGAGAACCGAAGGCTTTTACTTCTGTTAAATTCTTCTGCCTTATCGAGATAACAGCAGAACTTAGGTGTTGTAGAAATTATAGAATTTTTTCTCTAATAATAACATTATTTTGTCCTACAAAAATTGTATTTTATTTCGCAAACCGAATGGTGCTCTCGCATGTTTTTTTTCCCCAAAAATATATTGACGTTTAAGAAACATAAAATATTTCGATACGGATATTCTGAAGGAAATGAAAGCTTTGCTTTTACCAAAACATATCTGGCACCATTTTTACTACGATATTTACATGCCTGTAGAGAATATGTCTTAGCCTTTGTGCATTATCTCATAAATGGAACATCAATAAATTTTCGTATAGATTGCTGACCTTTAAAATCAGAAACCGAGGCGTAAAACAAATTTGAGAGTTAAACAAAACAAACTAAAAGGAAAAAAAAAAGAAAGAAGTTATCCCTGACTGAAGTTTTGTTAAAATTAAAATTAATTTGCCTTTTAAGTAAACAGCTTAGCGATTAGAGTACCAGGAATCTTAATTATAATTTTAAAATGAAAATAAATATTTCCTAACCACTGGTTTAGTGACTGTCATGTCACAGTATGTAAAAATATCGGTAAAAAAGCGTTTACAATTTGTGTGAGTTTTACAATTTGTGCAGTTTTATTCTGTGTATATAATTTTGAACTGCACTTATAATACGTCATGTATTTTATGTCTATATGAAGTGTGATGCAGTGTTAATAATTAATAGCAGTAAAATTAGAAAGAAAATATGGAGTTAAATGGCTCACATTGATATGAGGCTTATTTAGCTTTGTAACAATACAGGTACTGGATAGACTTGAAGTACTAGATAGAGCTTAAAAATGAAAATAAATATTACCTAATTATTAGCTTTGTGGTTATCACGCCTAAAAATAGTTGAAAACAAAAAAGGTGTATTCGAAAGTTTTACAATTTTGTATCATGATCGTAAATTTAAAAGCAATACTTGTTCACAAACAAAAGATTTAGTGATTTTAAAAATTACCGCTCAATATTCTGCCATTAAATTCTGAGAAACATTAATATTCAGGGCAATAAATATTGAAAATGGAATTTTCCAAGTTGAAAATGTACGAAATATTTTTTTAAGTTAATCAACACTTTTTTGAAGCACATTATTGGATTAATAAAAAATTCCTCCTCCATTTATGAAAGATTTTATTTTTTTATTTATCCTCTTCCATTTTCATTTCAACGAAGAAATTATTTTATTTCCATTAGTTGACATTTAAGGGAAAATACAAAATCATATTATTGCAACTACATAAACTATGTAACATATTATACGAATGGATTATTAATTGTAAATTAATGTAAATAAAGTGTAAATGTTGCATCATTCAGTTTTTTTTTATGTAAACAACATTTACTAATTTTGCAATCTTTTTCAATCTTTTAATATCGTGCATTTTTTTACCTTCTTCAGGAAAGCTTAAATAATATAATAATTTATTTAAGGTTAAGCATAATTTCATATCAGTGGGTGTTGAATCCACCTTTTGCGTCATTCTGCTTGTACCAAAACGAACATTAGCCACAGGTAGAATCTGCCTCACATCTTTTGAGTGTTGCTTCAGCACTCTACGGACAAAAAATACTTATTTAATTTTTGCCATATTTCTGACTACATGATATGCGGCATTTTGTCTGATCTAGGAAGTCTGATGTAACTTGAGAAAAATAAATTTGTGCAATATAATAGTAAGCAAAACAAAAGGTTCAAATTTAAGTTCCTACATATCAAGCAAAAAAAATTGAACGTTAACTCTAGCTGCAATTTCTTTGGAGCACATATCCGTTAGAGTTCAGCTGCAACACATAACGTTGGACTGAATTTCAAAAAAATTGTAGTCAGTGAAAATTTTTAATTTTAAAAAATTTTTCCTACTAGTTATTTGGTTTAACTCCCAAATAAGTTTGGTCAAAACAGTATAAGTGAGCCATTTTTCTATGTAATTTTTACTTCCTTGTACAAAGTAAAGGAAGTATTGTAACCACAAAAAATTCCGAGTACTATACTTCCACGAAAATATTCATTTTGTCCTCTATGAAATGCAATTTAACGATTTTTTTGCGTGACATCTGTATGTAAGGACAGAATAAAGTAGTCTTTTTTCCCCAAACGCATTATAAAATTGATTTTAAATGGGTTCAGAAGCGAATTTTTCGTGGCGTCTGTACGTACGTACGGATGTATCTCGTATAACTCAAAGACGAGTAGCCTCAGAAAGTTGAAATTTTGTAAACATGGAGTTGTGCACCTCCATTTTTGGTTGCAATTGGCCGCACCAAAAGTATATAAATATATCTATATCTATATATTTATTTAGTCGCGCCTTAAGGTAGTACAGGTACACATTGGGCAAATGGAAGTCATTGAAAGAAACAAATGTAAAGTATTTTAACAGTAACCAATGATCTCCCGAGTTCAACGCTTCAAACAGAACTTATCAAGGGAAAGTGACTTGAAGCCTTGTACCTAGTTGATCATTGAGTTTCGAATGTAGGTTTCGTTCCTTTGAGACATTTGAGATAAAGCGCGAAACAATTGAAATATTTTCTCCACTTGGAGTTCATCTTTTACAGTCTCCCAAATGTTCAGATCTCTTGCCTACCCACATTCGCAACTCTCAAAAGGAATTTAAACGCTAAAAAACTCGGTAAAGTAAAAATCAGTAAAGCAGAATACATAATGACATATATACAACAATGAAAACTAATGTTAAAAGGGTCATGGAGAAAAATAAGTACGCTACTAAAATTGCAAAAAAGATGTATATATACCCACTCTGTTGTTCGGCTCAATGAGCTCAGTTTTTTTTAATCTTATGTATTGGCAAATTGTGCATTTTATGTTGTTCTTATCTTCTGGTTAAGGTTTTAATGGTTTTAATGCCTTTAGTTAATCCGCATGCAATAATTGCATAATTGTCAACAATTTAAACGTTAAGCGCGGCTAAGCCTAATTTTTTTTTACCATAGCAGCTATATTTGTTTACACTTGAAACTTAGCAGAATCGTCAATTAAGTCTTTCTGTACCATCAGTGTCTTTTTGGCGAGTGGGACCAAAAGGAAACTTTTAGTTTTGTGCACCGAAAAATCTGCTTTCTTGCCTGCTGGCCGAATTGCTTATTTTTTATGAAACTAATTTTAATCGCGAAATTTCGTTTTTTAACTGTTTTAACTGTATTTGGTGTTTTATGTTTTCCTACATCTTTCAATTTTTAATGAAAATATTTTGAGTTTTTGTGTATTTTTGCCTTGCCGCGAAGTGAGAACTGAATTAATTGAATGAGAAATATATCTCTAATGAAATTCGAGGAAATAAGTTTAAATGAAATGCAGGAAAAATTGCGTATAATTTAATATCCCGTACAAGAAAGTCATGTGGTATACACATCAGATATCTTTCTAATTATAATGCTATTATTATTTATTAATACTTATTTATTTGCAACTCTGTTTTTATTAGTTGTTCATACGGATACAAAATATTTTTTTGTTTGAGAGATTTATACCTTTTTCTAATCCTTTTTGTATTATTTTAATAAATTTTCGTTCCAAATTAAATACTTTACTTTAGGTAACCAAAGAGTTCTTTTCGACTATGAGACTAAGGATTTCGAAAATCTGGGTGTCCCAGATGGTATGACTACAGATATAGAAGGAAAACTCTGGGTAGCATGCTATGGAGGAGGCTGTATTTTACGCTTGGATCCTATTAAAAGTTGGTATATTTGAAATATAAACTATAACTTAATTATTTTATGTATTGATTATGCTTGATGCTATTATAATATCGAAGAGACCAATATATTCATACAATAATTTTTAAATGCTTCATCAATTCAGAAAAATCTACAGTCAGTGCTGTAATTTAATACTGATTGCAATTACAATATAAATAGTTATTGGAAAGGAATTACAACATGATTTGTGCACTAATATAAATCTACCCAAATATAGTTGGATAGACAGCGAAGCTAAACTGAATATTAGCGTTAATTTCAATAAAAAGGAAACCAGATGCGTTTCAGAAAAAAGTATGTAATTTCTTCCCCAGTAGCAAATTTTATGATGATAGCAGAATGAAGATTATTGTTCTCAATCTACAGTTGCATGCATCTCCCGCATTTATAACCCATCAGTGACTTTTGTTCTGTAGTGGTTCTTGCTAAAATCTACAAAACACATTATTTCAATATTCAAATTAACCAATGGATACTGTGGATGGTAGGTTACACGCCTACCATGGTCGTAGCGGGTGACGGGGAATCAGGAAAGGGACGATTCCGGAAAGGGAGCCTGAAGCACATCTACTACATCGAAGGGAGGCAGCAAGTGCGCAAATTACCCACTTCCAGAACGGGGAGGGAGGAGAGTAATGACGAAAAATAACAATGCGGCACTCTTTTGAGACCCCGTAAATAGAATGAGTACACTCTAAATCCTGCAAGGAGGATCAACTGGAGTCCAAGTCTGCTGTTAGCAGCTGCGGTAATTCCAGCATATTAAAGTTGTTGCGGTTACAAGCGTCTAGACCCCAAACCTCACTTTTGCTCATAACCGGTTTTATCCCTTTTCTGGAAAATAAAGAAGGGAAAAGGGATTTTGAGTATAGGGAATTTTAGTCTATAGCGTATCGTGTGTGTTTGAAATTAATCTGAATATGTCTTCAGAAAATACTAGCTTGTCTTCTGAAATAATAAAACGGCCCTTTTCAGGGCCAAGTAATTTCTCGTCGGAAATTCAGCCATTCAGCCGATAAATAATAAGCCGAAGATGATAAGCGTAAGATAAGAAAAATATTAAATAAAATAAATGCTTGTATAGCTTTGAAAAAGTTTCAATCTCATACAAAGAAGGGTTTTTACATTCATAAATCAAAGCTACTAATGAAAAGCAAAACTGTTCATTTTCCTCATACAAAAGTCCGATAATGCCCTTATTTACCTATTATAGAGATGAGATTTAAATTAACGTAATTAACAATTAATTAACGTAATTAACAATTAATTAGCCTCCTGGCTAGGTTCGCCTGCTCATATTGGATAATATAAATATACGAAATATTTGCATTCAGACAAACTTTTGCACAATTTACAAATGGAAATTTTATACACATTTAACCTTACACAATATACAGAATAAAATTAGCCAGTTTATTTTTAAGAAAACTAAGCTAAGTAAATATAGCACCACTAACACATATTCGTTAGCATTTAAAACGATAGCAACATAAGCACGCGGTCTTCGAACGTGAGCAATTGTGAGCGCTTGGATGAAATCCAACATGAGCATTTTTGAGCGCTTGGACGAAATTCCCTTTTTCCCTCTGTCATTCCGAAACCCGGGCGATGAGCAAAAGTGAGGTTTAGGATCTAGACGCTTGTGTTGCGGTTAAAAAGCTCGTAGCTGGATCTCAGTTCCAAACTGGTGGTGCGTCTGCTGGTTCTGAACAGCTAGCCGGTTTCCTTTGATGATTTTCACCGGTTTCCTTGGGTGACCGGCAAGTTTATTTTGAAATAATTAGAGTGCTTAAAGTAGGCGTGACGCCTGAATAATGTAAAGAAAAAACCGACAATTACTTTAGGTAACAACGCTGATTAGCAAGATTATTTGTAGTTGCAAATAAGAAAAACAGATTTCTTTAAAATCGTAATTAAATCGATTTATTTTTATTTTTAGACCTTTTAACGTATAATACGGGTGAAAACTCCCGGGAGGATGTTTTTTATTTAAGGACTTCATAAGATAAACAAAAAATTTAGTACATTTTTCTGTTTCACATTTTTGAATTACATAGCTTTTCTAATGAGCCGCCCAGAGGAGAAATAATTATTGACTCTGCCGTACCGAAGTGCCCGGGTTCCAATTCCGGAGAAGACATGGATGATTTTGTCCGTCCCCTCATAAGAGGCAACGCTGGCCTACCTATTAGGTGCCTCCATATTAAAGCGACCATCGCTTTCGGCCTTAGTAGTGGCCAACGTCTGTGGACTCTAGGCCCACCATTTGTGAAAAAAAGGTAACAATCGTATCTGTTTCTGACTTAATAGGTAACTATATTAATTTGGGTGGGGGTACACAAAAAAAATGATGCAGTATTTATCTATTGCATGAGAACGAACAGTGAATTTCTTCTAGGAAAACATCAGCATGCGACTGTAGAGGCTTACAAACGAAAGCTTAAAAGGCTGCCCTTTTTTCAAGGGTGAAAATCGGGAAAGGCTGTACTGGATGGACTCAAGAAAATCTCTGTGGGCCTCATCCAACACAGAGACCGTTTAGCAGAGTCCGATTCTTCCCAAGCGAGGCGGAAGAATTCTAAAGTTGTTATTACAAGAAGTTGAGCTTCTATCGTAGAAATTTTGATGGTAGAACATCGCTGGCAAGACAGTCTAGCCTGTACTTAAGCACTTTCATTTTCTTTATTTCTTTCTGCGCGTGCCCATGTAAAGTGGCGCAGAGATGAAAGCTATGAAAATCGGCAGAAAATTTTCGCTTTCTCGAGATTGCATCCGTGTTTTAAAGGGTACTGGATGTCTTATTCTAGAGGACATCCCAAAAGATGTGAGAATTTTCATCATCCATGCCAAGAACAAACGAATTCAAATTTTTAAACCTTTTTCTTTATTAAATTTCAGACTTTTCCCATCCTTAATGTCAACCTAGCCAAAAATAAAATAACTCTTTTTCACTGCTAAAAATCTGCCCCGAAAGAGGTCAGGGAAAGCATTAAAACACTTGTCAAGTTGAAACTTTCAAACTTAAAAGAGAGGTCGAAAGTTGATTTTCGAAGCATGAAATAATCTTCTCCATTTCTAATGAAAAAATAAACTTAATAGCAAATTATTCCTCAGTTAATTATTTTAGATTAACAAAAAAATACAAGTTAAATAGAAAGGTAAAATTTTTCTGTTAACTTTGTGTAAATTACAAACTCAAATAATACTAAAAAAATTCAAATAATGCTAAAAAATTACTTAAGACACCTATTTCTTTCAACCGAGAATGCCCTAGAGGCTAAAGCTTAAAGCCTGGTGTTTGACCTTCTAAAATAAAGGAAACTACTGGGTTTTAATTCAAGAAACAAATTAATTAACAGAAATTAAACTTTATAATGAATAATTAACTGAGCAAATAAGCTCTTAAAACTACTTAACAATCCTCAATTAAAATAAACAATTACTGTTGATGTGTGTAGATAAAATTTATAATAATATTCAACTAGTTAATTAACTACATAACAGTTCCCAAGATCATTGAACACTAGTAGTTCGATCCAGGTTCAAATCTGACGAACGAGCTGATGCACTGGCTTTCTCTTTGTGTAACGTGAATGAAGCTGGTTACCCTTGGAAAGTCTTTTAAGAAAGCATCCCTATCTTTAGGTAGAATCCTATAATGTGCTTCGCTGTTGTCCGAATAATCTAATTCACTCGAATCCAACGTTTATAACAAAACACAAATATGAGTAGTAATTTAAACGAAAACTATTAATGCTATAAATTAGATATCTTTTATAAATGACATTTATTGCATAATTAAACAAAATAATCAGCCAAAATGAACAAAAATTAGATCTAGTTAGAATTAAATTACAAAATCAGTTTATTGCGCATATGGTTATACAGGGTGCACCGTAAATGTTGCGACAAACTTCTAGAGGAAGCAGGGCACATCATAAGGATAAAGAATTGCATAGGAACCCATGCCCGGAAATGTCAGGAGTAAGAAGTAGCTGAGGTAGAAGATGGGATAAGAAACAAGAGTGATTAATTTGAAACATTTATCGGACATGAATACAAATTGTGTAAGACAGCTTGAATGCTACAACAGATGCTTGAAGTTTGCGCCATCAGACGCCAAACATGCCTGACACCGACGGACCATTTGTTGCCGGACATATTCACACATACCGGGTGTTTCTTTGACTGTAGCAGATGCGCAGGCGAGTCTTGCCACGAGATCTATTTCAGACACAACAGGATCGTGATACACGACACTTTTGATGGCTTCCCACAAAAAGAAATCGAGGCTCCATAAATCCGGAGAGCGTGGGGATCAGGGAACTGGTCCACCACGCCCAATTCATCGATGCGAAAATGATCTGTTCAAATGGCTACGAACATCCAGTCCAAAATGAGCAGGGGCCCCATCATGTTGGAATCGCATGTTGCGCCTCACATTTGGTGAAACATCGTCAAGCAAATCGGGAAGAACCTGCTCCAGAAAGATCAAATAATTCTCGGCATTTACTGTCGGTGTCAGGCATGTCTGGCGTCTGATGGTGCAAACTTCGAGCATCTGTTGTAACATTCAGGCTGTCGTACCCCACTTGTATTCATGTCCAATAAATGTTTCAAATTCATCACTCTTGCTTCTTTTCCCATCTTCTACCTCTGCTACCCCTTACTCCTGACATTTCCGGGTATAGGTTCCTATGCAATTCTTAATCCTTATGATGTGCCCTACTTCTCCTGGAAGTTTGTCGCAACATTTACGGTACACCCTGTATACAGTAGTTTTACAGCAGTTTTAAGTTTACGTGGAATATGCTATTTTATGTGATATCGATGTAAATACACTGGTTATCATAAATTAAGGAAAAGTCACAAAAATCAAGATTACTGAAAAAGTTACATGTAGAATTTTATGAAACTTACAATATACAGCACATAGTAAGGTATCAAATAATATAAAAAGAAATTCCCAGACAATTATGGTAGTATAGAAGTTAGCACATGTATAAAATGAACAAATCGAAGGTGCCAGTTTACTATAGGAAAAGTACCTTCAATATGGAATATGATCGCCTCTAGAAGCAATACAACACATACAGCGATGTGTCAGGCTTTCAAATATGCGGTCTATCAGTTCCATAGGAAGCGAGAGCCATTGCTCTTGCAAAGCAGTTTCAAGCGCGGCAAGGGTCTGAGGGGGCGGATTGAGAACAGCTAGACGTCTCCCTAAAGCATCTCAAACGTGCTCGATAGGATTCAAGTCCGGGAATCGAGCTGGCCACTCCAACCTGCTGAAGATCATCTACGATGCGAGCCCTGTGTGGTCTTGCGTTGTCGTCCTGTAACAGGAAAGCATCACCTATTGCCCCGGTGTATGGTCGCACATAAGCATCAAGGATGTCATCTCTATAAACCTGAGCATTCACGGTTTCCCTTGGAAAGACATGGAGGTCTGTGCGTCCACCCAGAGAGATGCCACCCCAAACACAGACACTGCCTCTTCCGTATGTATCTCCTTCACGGATGTTTGACGAATGATAACGGGTTCCAGGTTCTCTCCAGCGCCTACTATAACGCCTACTATCGCGTTCTAGACTAAACATGGACTCATCCGTAAAGAGAACAGCCTTTCATGGATCAGGCGTCCAGTGAATATGTTGTCATGCCCAAACGGTCCCTCCTATGGCGTGACGTGAGCGGCACGCAAATGGCTGGTCGCCTCGCATACAGACCACCTTCGTGAAGATCTTCTACGCACAGTTGACGTTGACCCCAACCTTCCGGTGGCTGCAGCAAGGGAGGATCTAAAGAGTCGGAGTAGCGGTCCTGTTCCTGAGTGCACATAATGTCAAATATCCGTCATCGGCGCTTGTCGTATCACTTCGTCGTCCTTGGTTGAACCTTCTGGATGCCGAATCTGTGGTTTGAAATTGCCTCCAACGTCTATGAACCACAGAACGATTCACATTTAGCCATCTGGCCACTTCAGTTTGACATTGTCTTGCCTCTAGTCTCCCAATGGCTCTACATCGTAGTTCTGCAGGCAAATGATGCCTGGAGGTCATTGTTACGAACTGGCTATCTCAGATTTTTGATGTCACTGTCACAGTGAAATATGTGGGCTTGCTTTCAAACATTGACTTTTATGCTCCTCGCAGGTGACGTATTCCGAGTGCAGCGCTACTAATTTTTATATTGCAGTTTTACTCAGCTACTCTTACTTGGCAACATATTCAAATTTTACACGGTTTGGATTATTTTTGTGGGAGATATCGCTATTTTTGTGATTTTTCTTAATTTATGGTAAACAGTGTATATAAAATTGTTGGTGGTTCGACAAACCAATTGTACAGAACCATTCATGTCACAGTCCTACGGAACCTCTTCTATATCCAATGGCAGCATCATATGCTAAATGCATATCAATATTCGTAAAATGCCCCCCGTAACTGATGTGAAGTCTGTGTTACAGATGTCGATGGCGAATATTAGCCACTTGCCACATATTCCAATAGTATCCTTTTAAGCATCAATCGGCGATGTATACAGGCATACATTCTTAATGAAAAATTCCAATTTTAATGCTATATGCATCCTCCTCAGTACTGTGCAGAAAGTTTTGACTCATCGTAAATAATGCAAAGCTAAATCTTTAAAATTTTTACAAACAGAGCTGGAATTATTCAAACACTCCTTCAGAAAAAACTTGAGAAGCACACCGAGCACGAAAGGTCTCTGTTGCTTTAAATTATATCTCCAGATGACCTTTCTAAGTAATAAAAAGAAATTGTTTCATGTTGCACGTGACTTAGCATCTTCAAACATGATTTCTTGTATAGCCCTGCTGTGGGGTCAGTTTTCGTTCTTATAAGGTGTGGGGGTTCACTTGCATTGAAATACCCGAAAGAATTTTCAGATGCTTTCAAATATATAAATCTTGTATGTCCGACAAGAGTGTTCACGTACGGATACGTTTGGCACCTGGACATATAGCCAAATGAGTTGCTTAGAGTTTATTTAAGTGTTCCTCCGTCTTAGATATTAAATGATAGAGATATAAGGATCCTGAAAGTAGTGTACGATATTTACTCAGTAATTATGTTTTTGAATTCATTATATTTTGCATAGTACGGTGAATTAAATGATATTTTAAGTCTAAAATATGTCCAAAAATTAGATCAATATTTAACTGTCAAACAAAATATCTAAAACAAATTACTAAACAAAATATTTAAAAACAAACCCCCCGTGGGTCCTCCCTCGACGTGGGGAAGGGGAGACTGGTCACTAACTCTGTCCATACGTCGTGAGTGAATAGTATGGGGAAGATTAGCTGCCTTCGCAAGACTAGAACCACAGTTTTTGTTTAGTGGTCCGTGCAGTCTCGATAAGGACTGTCTCGGTCTGGGTGTATTGCTATACCGTTTTTTGTAATGAAAACTAGATTCGGAGCGATACTCGTTTGTGGGCTGTTTTGCGGCTAGGTCTGAGCTCCTTCTCTAGCGTAACATGAAATAAAATATCTGAAGACAAAAATAATTTAATTAGATGAAATGTCAAATTAACAGTTGTTGGTGAAACACAGAATTTTTTTTTCCCGCAGAGAGCATTTTACAAAAAGTTGACATACCAGTCAAGAGAGTTACGTCATTATGCTTTGGAGGACCTCATTTTGACATTCTGTACGTCACCACTGCTTCACATGAAAGTACTGAGGAGGAGAAAAAAAGCCAGCCTCTAGCAGGTGCAGTTTTTGCTGTTACAGGCCATGGAACACGAGGGCAACCAGCATGCCTCTTTTCCAATTAAGTCTGGAACATCAAATACTTAAAAATTCAGGAGAAATAAAATTTTTTTAAAGCGCTTCGATTCGTATTTTCTTGTAATTTATATGCATTATTATAATACCAAAAGTGAAAATCAACAGTACAATGAAACACGTAATACTGTATACTAAAACACGTAATACTGTACTTTTTAAGCTGATAAATTGAACCAAAAGCTCTTAGGTGCTGATGATAACTATTAAGGTACTTTTTGATTATCCGCCTCCCTTCCGAGTAGCCGCCAATTCATTGACGGAACACAAGGTCTAGCTGCCTTTACAGTTCATAGGTACTGTTAAATTCATAATTAATAATTAAAAGCATTTTATAAAAAACAAAATATTTTATGAGGAAAAATAAAAATTGATATGGCTGATGTTTAGATTTTTACAATATGAGGAATGACTGCTAAAACCTTTTCCTGGGGGGGGGGGGTTGGGCCATATATGCCTCACACATTTACTGCTTTAAATAAGGCTAAAAAAATTTTAGTTTACTATGGAGATTTAAAATTTGCAACTTATGTGGAGAAAGAAACTGTTGCTTTGTTTTTCTGTTTCTTGCTAACTGTTGCTTCAATGCATAAAATACCACTAAACTATACAGCTCACAAGAAAAGGTTAGATATCAATAAATATAAATGTATCTAGTGATTGCAATTTTTGTTTCATAATTCTTTCTGTATTATTATATACTGCATATTAATTCTTGCGTATTCAAATTTTTTTATCTAAAATTTTAAAAAAGGCTGTGGAAATAAAAACTGATATAATTACTTATACAATTTCTACTAAACCGAACATACGGAACAAAAATTAATTTTATCCCTGCCATTGAAAAAGGGATAATAAAATAAGACTGAAGGATTGTACAAAGTATTGCAAATTTATTTTTATTGCACTTACAATTTTCATGTGCTGTTGATTAGACCAACCAAAACAAAATTAAACAGAAAAATTTGTAAACGTATTCAAAACATGTTACTAATGGGAGGAAAGGAATACATGAAAGAAACTGTAAATAAATACTAAAATTATAGTTCTTGCAGATATACAAGATCGGGAACAAAAGTTAAATTGCAAGAACTGCAGCACTTTCAGCTTTATATAAATGAAACAATCTTCTTTCTGAGCTACAAAACATCTTGTTAGACGGCTTATTTTCTACAAAAATGAATAATTTTAGAATAAAGGTATTTATAAATGAAATCACGCAAAGAATGGCGTAATCAAGGAACTGAAAATTTAAAAACTAACTCTTTGTGCAAATACATTGTTCAGCAGATATATGGCTTTAAAAAAAACTTAAATTTACGATAAAGAAACTTAATATTTTAGAAATGCAGTTAAATAAAATTAATTAGTTATTTAAATGACTGAAAAATATCAATTATAATCATTATTGTTAAGTATGTCAGTAATAAAAATATGAAAATTTTAAAATCTTAAGCCAATAATAAAAACAAGTACTCATGTTTATAATTAACATAACGCTAACATACATATGCGGAAGTATAAATCAATAATAAAAATAAATACTCGAAGCATTTATAATGTACGCTTCATTTCTTAAAAGTTATATTAAATAATTTAAATACGGAATGTTGTTTATTTTATCATTTTTCTGGCATGGCTTCTAAAAACCTAGAGAAATAAAAAGGAAAGTTCAGATTTATTTTAAATTACAATGCAAAACTATTTTAAACAAAAATACAGGCAATCAGTTTCAGTAAGTTTGAACGTAGCAATGTATTTACGAAAAGAATTACCTTGATCAATGCTGGTCATTTAAATATCTAGGCATGTTTTACAAGTGCTAAAAGAGACATTTCTAGTAATTAATTGCCCAACGGGTATAGTGGGCTGACTGCCGTGCCGAAGGACACAGGTTCGAATCCAAGAGAAGGCATGGATGTTTGTAGTAATTAATTGTATCTCAGTTTAAAACGATGCACTTTTATAACCGCAATTTAAAGCCGCCTAAACGGTATAGTGGTTAGGGGAGCGTGAATGCGATACTGAAGGACCCGGGTTCGAATCCCGAAGAAGGCATAGATGTAAAATTGTTTGTCACTTCATAGGAGGTAGCAGTGGCCGCCTATTAGGTACCACCACAATAAATTAGTCACCTCTTCTGGCCTAGTAGTGGTCAATGCCGTTATAGGCAAGTGCTGTTATAGGCCATTCATTAAAAATAATAATTATAATAATCGCAGTTTATCTGTTTCTATTATTAAAGAGTTTTCAGTGATATGTTTCAAAGCTTTCCAAGCCAAAATCATTTGCATAAGCAATGAAAATCATGTAAATTAGACTTATTTGTTTATGAAATCTTTACTGACTTTTGGATTACTCTAGAGTTCAGGATTTTTTTCATTTTTTTTTTCAGTTTATTGCGCTGCGCATGACAGTAAAGTATCTTGAAGTTGATGCTTGCAATCACTTAAATTACTTGATATCTTTCAATCAAAGAAAGAAGAAAATTAACCTAAATTATTGCAGTATCAAAACTCTGGGTATGTGGGCCCAGAGGTAAATTACACATGTTTAACATTTTATTTTATCAACTGAAATAGCGCTAGCAAATACGAGGTGTGTGATTACACGCACAACAACAATCAATACACAAAATTAGGAAAAGAATTGATAAAACTAAGGAAAGATTTAGTGTATAATTGCAATCGATAATCGTACTATTGTTTGGTCAAAAAAAAAAGAGAGAGAGAGAGATAAGAAGAACATAAGTACAAAAATTATGCCTTGTAGCATAGTCAGCGACACTGTAAAAAAAAAAAAAAGCAGGTTACGGACAATAAATTAACAAAGAGCACTAGAAGGAATATCAATAATTTATGATAGAATGGGAAAGACCACGACCATACCAATATATGATTCATATAGAATTTAAAAGCAATATCTGTATATACACAATAAAGGATTCACTGCCTGAGTGAAAAAAATTTTACGCCACAAAAAACAAACGTAGTGTCATACAAATTTCTGCGGGTGTGCACACGTATAAATTATGCGTATACAAATGACTGCATTTGCAAGACGATTAGCAAATCGGACATAAACACTCAAACAACTCGCAAAAGCATCAGTTTTGGTAACGGTTCATTATAAATAGTTCATGTTCCCACTTTTTTTTTTTTTTGGAAGTCCTCGTTTCCCATTGCCTTACGCATTTTCACTTTTGGCTTTACATTATATAATTTCAATTACTTATTTACCACGTCTCTTTTATTATTCAGTGTTTGCTTTATAGAGTCATTAGGTTACTTGGAAGCGGGATATGTGAAAAATGAGCAACGTCTTCTCCGGGACTCGAACCACGGACCTCTGGAAAACGCGCCTAGCGTGCTCACCGCTACACCACGAAGGTATGCGAAGAAGGCGGAAGAAATACCTTATAGCTTTATAACTAATTTGCGTTCTACGTTTTATGAGATTCTGTAATGCATTTCACCACTGTCTATTTGCATTTCAACATATTTACATATTGCGTTTTCAGATACATTTAGTTTACACTTTACCTGAAATTTTACATATTTCATTTCAGCATTTCTACTTCACCATAAGCACTTTATTCTCTTAATTTTGAGCTCTTACATTATTTATTTGCATTGCTCATTGACTTTTTAACATATTTGCATTACTTTAAATATTATTATCTCACCTTTCCAAGTTTACATTATGCAGTTTGCTTTCTTTCTTTACCTTTAACTATTTGTGTTCCCTTAAGCATTAGTCTCTTACGTACATTACACACGCATTATTCGTTCCGTTTGAAATGCTGTTTATTTAAAAGAAATAACTTATGAATTCAAAAATTTTAGTTACCAGATAAATGAAAAATTCATCATATTCGTCTTCCATTATATCTTCAGGCACATCATTGAATACTGTTTCATTTTCACCTTCGCTGTTACTCTGATCCATAAATAAATAATCATCTTCCTTTCCACCTATATTTTTATATACACTACATTTCTTAAAAGATTTTTGAACTCAGTTTAATTTCATTCCATGCTTTTTTTATCCACTTGCGTACTATTTCAAAACCGCCATGACGCAATTGGTCTTTTTTTTGTAAATATTTCTTTAACTTCTAAGATACATGTATCCCACTATCGTTTTAAATTTCCTTTGAAGGGTTTATCGACGCACACACCTGAAAATTGAACTAACGGCGTTAATCCATGTGGAGTAACTGCCATGTATGGTATCACACTCGTTCGTGAGTTTCTTTGTATTATCCGTTAGATCGGATTTGAATACACTGGTGTGCAAAAATTAAGGACGAGACGGTTTTTTTCAATATAACTTTGTACAAAAGCTTTCCAAATCAACACATTTAATACCGTAAGATCCCCAATACGTAAGGACATGAGTAATGTAAGCAACACTTACTAAAAGAGAAATCAGAGGGATAAAAAGAAGCTTTATTGAAAAAGTAGCATGGAGCGCAATGCGACTGAATGCCGAAACATCCCTGTAATGGGTGTCTAGCAAGAAATATCCGGTCTTTAATAGGGGATATGATATCCCCTGACAGCTAGGCAGGCTTCACATCATTTGTGCACGCTGGATATGTGGTTGTTAATGAGCTGTTGAGACACTGCTTCTCGTTCCTCTTGTAGCACCAATCGCAGTTTCGGAATCGTTACTGGCGATAAGTTACGTGCTGCCACGGGTCTCCCTAGTAAGTTCTGTACATGCTTGACGGGATTTAGATCCAGAGACCTTGCCGACCAATCCATGTGTTCAATATCTTCACTCTCCAACAGCTCTTCGACAGTAACTGTGCGATGAGGTGGAGCGTTGTCGTCCATGAAGAGGAACTGAGGACCCATAGCCCTTGTGAAAAGACGCATGTAAGGAAGAAGAACCTCGTTACAATAGCAGTCCCAGGTGACGAACCTCCTTGGGAGATATGAAGGTCGGTCCGGCTACCAAGCATTATGTCTGCTCGAACGAGAACTCCGCGACCTCCAAAACAGTCCCTTTTGATGATGTTGAAGGGGTTATTGCGTGTTCCCCGCTCTGTCCAGATGTGTATGTGTCTAGAATCGCAACTCAGACTAAATCTGCTCTCATCTGTAAAGAGTACTCGTTCCCATTCATTGTCTCTCCAATTCCGGTGTTCCCGGCACCACAGAGAACGCCTTCTCCGATGGGCAGGCGTTAGAGGTACACACCGTACAGGGCGTCGTGCAAACAGACCACCACCGTGCAGTCTTCTGGCCACGGTAAAACGCGATATCGGTCGTCCAGTCGCCTGTGTCGTGTGTCTAGCGATTTCTCCCGCTGTCTGCCGCCTGTTTCTTCTGGCCTGCAAGGCAACATACCGGTCATCTGCGGCTGTGGTTCCTCGTGGACGACCACTACTAACCCCCCGGATAGCTGTTCCTGTAGTTTGAAATTGTCTCCAAAGTCGTGAAACGATGCTGTGAGCAATTTCGAACTCTGCATCCACACTTGTCACACTGCGGCCCTCCTCCAACTTCCCAATGATTCGACCTCGGGTAAAAACATCCAGATGCCGTCTAACAGATTGATTATTCGCCATTTCTCGCTGAGGCAGCAACTCGGTGTGATTTTAACTGCTATACGGCGTGCAATCTCTTTGCCAGAAATACTGATCTTACACCGACAACATGCTTTATACTACTGAGACACTTCCCCATTACGTCTACCTGCATATCTGCGCATGTGCTACCGTACATCACCTTACTTAATCTCCTGATTGGTCTTTCTGTCCGCTCTGCCTCTTCGTTCAGCTGATACGCTAATTTTTCGACATCGTCCTTAATTTTTGCACACCAGTGTATATACATGTATTATACATTGCTCGTACTCGTCCCTTGCAACGTTTAATATCTCTCGAAAAAAATGAATATGGGAAGCCAGAAAATAATTCTTAGTGACGCTGAAACTATTATTACTGGGCACTGTCATGCCACAGTGTTTTAAAAAAATCCCATTGTTTAAAGGTAGATACTATGCTCATATCCTGCTCTAAAAATAAAAGCTGCGTGTCAAAATTAAAGAGTTTTCTCTTGGGAAGCCTTAATTAAAAAACAGAAATATAGGAAATGTTAATCAATACTTAATAGTATCTCATGGATTAAACACTTGCTATCTATTTGATCATGTGTATGGCAAACAGATATTCGGCATTTGTAAAAAAAAGAAAGGTGAATCAAAATGTGTTATATTCTCGTTTTCCCAACTGCAGAACCATCTTAAGATAGTATCGGATTTAATCTTTAAATTGCTCCAATAATATTCAGAACAATGGAGCCCATTATTCTTAAGGATGGTTCAGTAATGCAAATCCAATTTGGGTTTCAAATGGTTTTGGTTCCCGCCTTCTTCGCATGCCTTCGTAATGTAGTGGTCAGCACGGTGGGCGCGTGGTTCGAGTCCCGGCGAGCATATTTCATAAGTGCACGTCTATATCGCCACAGAGAGAGTGGCTTTAAGAATGGACCAATAGGCTTCCAGTAAAATTTTTGTCAATTCACATGACCTTTGCCTCGCTTTAAGCAAAATGGTTGAAAATATTTTGCCACGCAATTTCCTGTACAAAGTAATTAAATCATCGTGGATTTCTTGTGAAAATTTCAATTCAGATCAACTATAAGCATAATTATATACGTAAATAGTAGAAATCTCGGTATTTTTTATAGCAGTCGATATCAAAAAGTTGTTCATAATAATAGTCAACGCACAGTTTTATTCAAAGTGACCTTTCTCAGTTTGCATTCCTACAAATTAGTGTGTTGAATTTCACATTAATAACGGTTCACTCTTAAACTTATTGCTTGCAAAGAAATAATCTTCAAACAGAATGAATTTCCCTTACTCACAACGAATATGTTTAATTTATTCAATTATAGACAAAATAGTAAGAAATTCAGAACTAAATCCACAAAGACATGAAATCCACAACCAGTAAAATCCTAAAATACCTCAATATAATGAAAAAAAATTGTAATACTTTAATTAATTCATATATAACTTTTAATATTAATCACAGGCATAATCAGATCATTCGCAATATCATTTTTAATCTTGCACTTTCAAAATCAAAGGAATGCAAGCACTGAGATAAATAAATACTAGATTCATTGTAACATTTCCATTTATTCTCAGCTCATTGAAAAAATTATACACTTGAATTCTCTTAGTCCACAGGTGTTAGTAATTGCATAATATTCGAGACTAATTGAAGTTAAATGAGTCATTTTCTCGATATAAAGAGCGATAATATGCCATGAACATTAATCCGAATATCAGCGCGTGACAAGGTAAGCGAAAGTGAAATGTTGACGAGTAAATAAGCTTGTAAAATGAAAGCACTATGCGATTCTCTGTTGCAAAATGATAGCAGCATTTATACGTCATACATTCATAACTGCAGAACAAATGCAAAATTAAACGTAGACAACAACATGCGCTCAGTTCAAAGAGTTGTACGGTTTCAAAGATTCGGCTTCACAAGAGCAATAGAAGCTCATTGGTCCATTTTTGATACCCCTCCTTCAGTGGCGATAATGGTGTGCACTTGTGAATTATGCTCTCGGCGAAGGCATTGCTCATTTTTCAATCTCTCCTGCTTCAAAATAAACTAATGACTCTACAAGCTTATTTTTTAATTAACTCAGTTTTTGTACAGTTAAACAATAAACTATTATCATATGAAAGAATAAAGGAAATAAAATTAATTATTTGCTGATAGTTTGGAAAAACTGGCATAAACATAAAAAGTATCTGTTAATTGTTTTAAATCACCCACTTCCAGCTCCAGTCGAGTTTTTGTTCCTTATATATTGATACTGAACGAGACCTAAAAACGTCTTTCTTTTACCGTATATCTCCCTTTATAATTCCTAACACCCCGTTTACTTTCCCGTTCGTAATTAACGTCATTCTCCCGTTTTTGACCGCATTTGCAACGCCACCTATAGTTTGATACGGAAGTTGAAAACCGGTTCATGACAAGAGTGAATACGGGGAAGGAAAAATAGATACTTTTTTTTTTCTGAACAGGACGCTGTGTCAAGCAAATCAAGTGGAGCAGAACTAAATGATACAAAATGTCACGAAAGCGTTAGGCACTCTCATTAAAAGATATAATTCAAATCTAAAAAGAATTTAAGGAGATTACTGGTTTGAAGAAAGTTGGGTATCCCTGTGACATCACTAGAAACGATGTTTATGATAAAAACAAAGTTGAAGAAAGAGCGGAAATTTGTGAACAGTCTTCTTCAAAGAAATTACGCGTTCAAGATGGAAATTAGCAAAATAGCCTGAGGTCGAAGCTATTTTGCTAATGTCATGCGTCCAATATTCCAGTGAATAACCTCATGTTAATTGAAATTCGAAAGAAATAGCACTTCTATTGAATGTGAAAAAAGTTTGCTTTTCATCCGGATGTCTGCCTAAATTATACTGCGGCATGGAATCTCATGTCATATGCGAAATCAAAAGGCATT
>KK112598.1:122616-161417 GCA_000611955.2 Stegodyphus mimosarum
CTGCTGGGTCGATTGAAGAGTAGTTCAAGAATTTATCGCCAAGAATAGATGGATATGAATCAAAAGACTTTTCTTAATGCTGACGAAACTGCTTACAGAATGGCTTAAGAAGATAGACAAAGCCATAAAATGAGAAAAAATCGCAAAATACCATTTTTTACGGATCGGTGTACCACCCATTCTCAAACTACAGATTTTTTGCAAAATTTTCTTCCCGACAAATTTTACTAGTGTAGCACAACCTTTAGATCTGGGTGTTATTAAGAATTTGAAAATGTTTTACATTCAAAGTTTATTCAAATAGCCCTTCAGAATATAACTGCAGGACGTGTCCAGACAAATTTTAATACTCTCCAGGCTATGAATATTATTTCACTTGTTTAGATTAAGTGAAGCCCCAAACAATCAAAAATTGCTTCATTAAACGGAGATTTCCAAACCCAGAGTCAAGTCTTGACGATGACAATGATGATGAAACTATGATTATGGATGAAAAACATTGGAAACTACTGGGATTGGATATTGTAATTGAGGAATACGTAAACTGTGATACCAGTGTAATTACTTCAGTCTTATGCACAGTTCAAGAGCTGCTTGAAAGCCGCCGAACCGGTATAGTGGTTAGCGTCGCTGACTGTCGTGCCGAAGGGCACAGGTTCGAATCCCAGAGAAGGCATGGATGTTTGTAAATGTATAGTGTCCGTGCGCAGGAGACAGTCTAAATATGCGACGAGCCGAAAGTCCTCTCGAGAGGTGGGTGGTAGGAGGCATCAAAATGGAGGGGCGGAACTGTCATCAAAATGGCGAAAAAGAAAATTAAGAAATATTCCCGCTTTTCTTCAAAACGCTATCTACTGCATTGATACCCTCAGAACTTTCTTTGTTTTTAATAATACAAGTGAGGAAACATTTCAAAAACTGAATTAGATCCATAGCGCTTTGCTTAAGATTCAGAAACAAAAGACATGTCAGATGATAATTAAACTCATTTTCTTTAACAAAAGTCACAAATTTGCATTAATATGTTCTTGGAAGAAAAGTTTACTTATTTAGGATAACTAAATAAATTCATAACACTTTTTTTTTTCAATTTTACGTAACTGCGTACAGAATTTAAATTGTTAAAATTTTAAGAACATTAAATTTGTATTAATATCCTATTAACTGTTTAAAATATTAATATTAATTAAATATTTATTTAAAATATTAATTATAAATTTGTTTGAACATAGTTAATATTTTAAAGAAACAGAATAAAAGATAATGAAATTGTGTAACATCAGTAGTAAATTAGTAGTATCAAAATTATGCAGCCAATATATGCAGTAGATGTGAAAGATAAAATTTCATTTATGCGTCTTTCTCATTATATGTCGTTTGTGAATGGGCTCTTGAAAGACGTATAAACGGTATTTCACTGTATTATTAGTTATCATCCATAGGCAACGGACTTTTACTTTAATACTTTTTAGTTTTGTAAATTCTCGCTTTATTTGAGACTCACCGTTTAAGTGGTTAAGTAAAGTTTGAATTTAACTTGCGCTGTATAAGTTGGCAAGGCAATAACTCTCCGACATTTAGAAAGTAATTCTTATTTTTATGAGCTATATATTAACTTCTCAAATTAGCAGCCAGCACGTTTGCCTGGGATCGAACCCAAACCAGGTCGACCTACCAGTATTCAGCAGTGTTAACCACTCGGCCACTGGTAGGGCTTTTTCTGAAATGACAGGAGCCACTTAATTGTCTAGTGCTTAAACTAAATTAACCTGGGGGAATTAGGGACTTTTCACTGCTGCGTTTCAGGCCCTGCGGAAATTAGGAGGAAAGACTTTGCAGACATCATGCCTAAGTATATTGCGGAAATGTGTAGCCGACCCGTTTCTCCAACAGACACTGACCTGGTCTTCAAGGCGAAAATACTTGAATATGGCAAGAACTGTGGGAAGAGAAAGTCAACAGTAGAGATGAATTCAAAGTAGAGAACCGAGAATTAACAATGCTGACAGAAAAATGTTCTTTTTGGTCGCTTCCTTCCACTCTAGGGTTCTCTCTTCGACAACTGCTGACTTCAGAGAGCCACTACTCTATTTTAAATGTTTAAACATTTTGTGAGATTTAGTTCGACAAAGAGATGGCATGTAGCAGTTATTGAAATACAGTAAAACATTGGTTCGTAAATGTAATATGTTCCTGAAGGCTATTCATAAACTAAAACAGTTTCCTCCATATGACTTAATATAAAATGGATTAATTCCTTCCTCGACCACAAATGATTATTTATTTAAACATTATAAAAACACTTTGTGCACAATTTCATAATCCTAAATCGATGGAAATCATTATGTATGAAGGGAAAAACGACGCACGTAATATTAAATAGATAAAAAAAGATAAAATTTTATTTTTACTGTACCTGTACAAAGCAGAATGTTTGAAGATCATAGCATTTGTTACTTCTTCACTCAGCCATTCCAGATGTAATATTTCACAGTTTATAGATCATAAAAGTTTCAGTTTATACAACTATATCATCAGTTCCTGCTTGTTTAATCTCATAAAGTTTGGATTATGAACAACACTCAGATTAGCTAGACATAATTTTTGTCAGCTATAATGATAGGAACTGCTGATTGAGGAGCTGCAGATAAAGCATCAGCAACAGCTAGCTGTCATCAATATTATCACTTTTCAAGTAATCTGAATATAAAACAGTTAGTGCATGTCCATATAAACAAAATTATACTGATCCATTCTCAATATAACAGTAGAAATTATGATAAACATATCATTTTATAAGCATGCTGAAACACTTACCTCTCATCACGATAAAACATTTTACCATATGTTCACACCAAATGATACCCACGCAATAAAATTAGTGATCACTTAAAACACAATACAGATACTTTATACACGACAACAAATTAAAAGCACAAAAACTAATTTTTCAATATTATCAGTTTTTCAAATGATCTAAATATAAATCAGTCAGTAAATATCCATATTAACAGAATTATAATGCCTAATTCGCAGTATAACAGTAGTAGTTATTATAAACATAACATTTTGTTGGCATGCTGAAACACATAACTTAAAGTAAGTAAATCTGGATTATATCGATATTTCTCTTTGTTCACATTTAGTTCATGTACTTGCTCTGAAAGGAAATTTAGTTCCGATTCTTTTTCAGGTCATTCTTTTTCAGGTTCTTTTTCAATTTTAAAGGCATATCGTCCACAATTTGTAGAGAATTCTGAATATGTTTGTAAGGTTTATCCTAATTTCATTAACAGATATTTTAAGTTTATGCATCTTTCCTATCTATTCTAGTTTCAGCTTATAATTTCCTAGCAGAACGTAATTTCAGAAACGCGGTTAATGCAAATGAGTAAAGAGTAGTATTTAAGTCGATGTTTCACTGACTTCGGGAGAGGTAGCCTGAGTTCCTGACTAGCGCGCATTTGACTTTTGGCTACGTCTCCAACGTATTGTTATGCTCGGCCGTATTTTAGGCCCTTGTTTGGCTTCGCCGACCTTATTAAAATTTAGGAGCCAACTACTTAGAAACTTTATAGCTTCGGCTATATCTTTCAGTTAGCTTTAGTTAAGTTTAATTTTATATTCATTTAAGTTCAAGCCTAAGTGGAAGCTTTGCTGTACACACCGAGTTAGGAGTTGATTGTATCATATTTATTCTCAGAAATAAAGGGTAGTTAACCCTTCTTCAGTCTTAGGTCTCTATTCACGCACTTTAGGAGTTATTCGCTTATTAGTGTTTATGCATCTTTCTAATCTTTGAATTCTAATTTTCAAATTGCAGTAAAACCCAACGATGTAGAAAAAACAGCGTTTATCACAAAGTCAGGCTTGGATGCCTTTTTGAGAATGCCGTTTGGCTTAAGCGGACCTCCGGCTACATTTCAAAAAGTTATGGATATTGTTCTAAGGCCAGTTTTGGGAAAAAGTACTGTCATTTATCTCGATGATATTATTGTAACAAGCGAAACCTTAGAAGAACACTTTAAACATTTGGAGAAAGTGTTCACATTATTGCATGAAGCAGGCCTTAAAGTTAGTCCTAAAAAGTGCAAGTTTGCCGCCAAGGAATTGAGGTACCTCGGCTACAAAATCTCGAAAAACGGTATACAAACTGACAATTCGAAAATTTTAGCGATCAAAAGTTATCCACCGCCAAATACGGCTAAAGAGTTTATCGTCCTTTTTGGGGATGTGTTCCTATTATACAGTATTCATTAAAGATTTTGCTAAAATAATTGAATCTTTGTTGGTGCTTAAACGAAAAAAGACTAAGTTTACATGGAGAGTGGAGGCGAACACGGCGTTTGAAGAATTGAAACACGCCTTAATTAACGCCCCTGTTCTTAAATTCCCGGAAGAGAATCAAAATTTAGAAATATCAGCAGACGCATCAGCCTATGCAGTTGGCGCAGTTCTTTCCCAAAACGGGAAGCCAATATCTTTCTTTAGCAAGACGCTTAACCAAACTCAGCGAAATTATACTGCAACTAAGCGGGAAACTCTAGCAGTTCTACAATCGGTGCAAAAATTTCGGGTGTTCTTTGAGAGTGCCCCAATATCTGTGTATTCAGATCACGCGGCAGTTGGTCGCCTATACTCCGGAAAAAAATTTTCCCCTTGGCTCATACGTTGGACATTAAAACTGCAAGAATTTCAATTAAGCATAAAACACACGCCGGGGAAAGAAAATGTAGTTGCAGACGCCTTGTCCAGGATTAGAATCGATGAAAACGGAAATACAATTAAATGTACGATGCTAACTGCAAATGTAATTGAATCCCGGGAAACAATAATCGCCGAGTTAAAGACGGACCCAGATTTTAAAGATATTTATGCGTATCTGGAAGATCCTGAAAGTTTTGAACATGTAGACTTAACGGCTATTCGCAGTAGGGCAGCTCATTATGAAATTATAGATAAATTGCTCTTTTATACGAAAACTACCAACGATAATCAAGAATTGGGGCAGGTAGTGCCAATGAATCTACGCTTAAGTATCCTAGAGGAGTTCATGACTCGAAATTAGGAGCCCATCTGGGTGTGAGGAAAACCCTACAAAGGGTCCGCGAAGCGGTATATTTTCCGCAGTTATACAAAGTTGTGACGGCATAAGTCAGGTTATGTCACTTGTGTCAATTAATTAACGACGTTAATTACAACCCGGCCGGATATTTAAATAGCATAAAAACCACTTTCCCATATGAATTGGTTGGCATTCATTTGCTTGGTCCCTACCCCAAAACAAAGATTAAGAAAACCGATACTTGCTAACCATCGTGGATCATTTCTCAAAGTGGGTAGAAATAATTCCTCTTAAACGGGCTTCAGCAAAAATAGTAGCAGATTCATTTCTAAATAAATATGTTTTAAAATACGGGGCCCCAGTAAAAGTAATATCAGATAACGGTAGACAATTTGTAAGTAATTTATTTGAAAACTTGTGCACAGGCCTTGGTATAAGCCATCTAAAAATGGTACCTTATAGACCGTAATCAAATACTGCGGAACGCGTAAATAAAAATATAGTTAACATTATTCGGGCATATGTGAAGAACTATCATGACCGTTGGACAGCTGCGTCAATGAATTAGGCTGTTGAAACTCTCGCGGTTAAAACTATTACCAAACACCACGTGATTTGTGCATGCGCGCAGCCAAAGTGAAACAGAACTATAACTGAACTTTAGAACTCGTAATGGACGTTTCAGTTAAAGATGCGTTCAGCATCTTCTCTGTGTGTCGTGTATGTAATTAGTTAGTAATCTAAATTAAATGTATGTTATTATCTTAGAAGCCTCTCTTTTTTGAGATGAGTAGTGCCTTTGATGTGTGCAATTAATAAAAATATTCCCGGATATACCTTTGGAGAAGAACGAGAAAGAAGATCATCAGAAAAGGTAAGCTTTTTTTACCTTTATCCTAAGAATGATCATCTTGTCAATTATAACAATATAGGCTTTGCCTTAAGAACAGCAAAACATAACATGACAAAAAAAAACCGCAGAACTATTCCTAGGAAGAAAACTTTTAACGCCTCTGGATAAGCTATTTTTCGTTCAACAAAGAGAGTTTAAATTGAATGCTATTCAGGAAATTATTAATGATGCCATCAAAAATTCAGATGCGGCGAGGTCGAAACAACAGTTATATTACAATAAAAACCGACGTGAAATAAAATATACCATAGGACAGAAAGTGCTAAAACTGAAGCACTCGTTGTCATCGGCACCCGAAAATAGGGTGGCCAAATTTGAGCACAGGTTTGAGGGCCCTTTTATCATAGAGAAGATAACATTTTCAACGGTTTACTTAAAAACAGAAAACGGACAACTATCTATCGCGAACATCGATCAAATAAAACCGTATTATAGTCGTACGGATTTTCTAATCTTAAAAGATTTATTGCAGGCTCCGGAAACAGCACCAATAATTTTAATTTCACCATCGCCAAACAAGGATCCCTCAAAAACGAAAAGAAAGGCAGCTAACACCGAAGAACCCATAGCGAAACGAAGGCAACTTCAACAAGAGCAAAACTCCGCCAGAACGAGGAGTACTAAAGACATAGAAGTTCCCCTTCAAAAAGAGCCAGCACCTAGGAGACAGCGAAAAAGACTCTTGAAACATAAACAAAAATTACGAACTACAGAACCGAAGCTGCAAGAAGATGCCAGAAAAATACGCCAACCGGAAGCAAGAATCAAAAGAAAGCAACCTGACGACATAAGTTCTATTCATTCCCAGGAACCAAGAAGGAGCAAAAGATTCTTCAAAGACTCAGAAGCAAGCTCGGCAAGGTACAAGACAAAGAGAAAATTGGAATTCCAAAATCCTCAGCCTACGAGAAAAACGTCCCGTTTCAATGACTGAGGAATTAAAAGAAAAGAAGGTCCGGAGCCGAATACCAGCCGCCCGAGACGTCGTAGAATCCAAAGTTTGGCAGCGTCAACATTTCAAGAGTTCTGCGCCAGGAGGATGCAGGAATATAGAAGCCAAAAAATATAAGTGAAAATTTTCCTTGATACCACAACAAATAAACCTCGTCTCACTCAGAACTATTTCTGGAGAGCATGGAGGAAGAACAATTAGTTCGTGTGAATGAAAACGTTTGAGGGTCAAAATAATTTCAACAAAGGGTATTGGTAACAAAAATGGAAATTGTATGAAAGACATTACTAATACTTTTTCCTTCCAGATTAGTTGGAAGGACAAGACTGACCTCTGACTGAAAGTAAAGATGAAGTAGATGTCTGTAATCAAATTCAAATTCTAAATCTGATATATTTTCCTTAGGTTTAGTATAGCTTTAGAAATTGTTGTAAAGTTGGCCCTAATCAGGAAACGTTTTAATGACGAATGTCATTAAAAAAAAGAATTTCTAGAAGTTTAAAATTTTGATATTAAGGACTCCTAGTTGAGAATTTAAACTCTTAAACAAGGTGTTTTAAGATCTTATTTTTTCCAGTAGTTAAATTCTGGTGGGGAAAGATGTAAGGTTCATCATACGTTTACTAACAGTTATTTTAAGTTTTGTATCTTTCCTATCTTATTCTAATTTCAGCTTACAATTTCCTGCCAGAATGTAAATTCAGAAACTCAGATAATGCAAATGAGAAAGAGTACTATTTAAGTCGTGACTTAACCGACTTCAAGAGAGAGAGAGAGTCTGATTTCCTGACTGGCGCGCGTTTGCCTTCTGGCTACATCTCTCTTAGCTAAAATTACACTCGGCCATACCTTAGGCCCTTGCTAGGCTTCGCCGATTTAATTAATATTTAGGGGCCAACTAGTTAGAGTCTGATAGCTTCGGCTATATCCTTTAAGAGCTTTAGTTAAGCTAATTTTAGTTCAAATTATTAGTATTTAAGTTCAAGCTCGAGTGGCGGCTTTATGTAAAGTTCCAAGTCGGAACTGATTGTAAATATACTGAAAAATAAAGGGTTTTAAACCCTTCTTAAGTCTCACGTGTTCTGTTCACACTTAAGCGATTATTCGCTTGTTAAGTGTTCGTGGGGTTCGAAGTTAGAACTTTAGATTTAAATAGGAAACCTCACATCATGATCAAGAGGCTGTCACAGTAGCAGAGATAATGATACAGCACTGGATTTCAAGTTTCGAAGTGCCTCTTGAGTTACATTCCGATAAGGGAAGGAATTTTATCTCGATTGTAATCAAAGAACTCTGCAAACTACTCGGTATTGACAAAACCCAAACGAAGCCTTTACATCCCCAGTCGGACGGCATGGTAGAAAGATTAATCGAACCATTCTTAGCAACCTTTCACTGGTGGTTTCCAGAAACCAACAGGACTGGGACAAGAATTACCACTGTTTCTACTTGCTTACCGCAGTGTTGTCCTCGAGACTACCGGCTATTCCCCATCTCAGATGCTCTTTGGTCGTGATCTTCGTCAGCCTTGTGATCTCTTGTTTGGTAGCCCTTCGAATACACCTTCATCGCCTGAGGAATACAGCCAAAATGTCCAGTCCCGGTGTAAACTATTGCACAATGTTGCACGAGAGCGAGTCAACTTGGTGACGGAGAAGATGAAGATCCGATACGACATAAGAGTTACTGGACGTCGATTCAACGAAGGAGACAAGGTGTGGTTGTGGAATCCGACTCGACGGAAAGGAGGCTGTCCAAAACTACAGTCACCTTGGGATGGTCCGTACACAGGCCTAAACAGGCTGAACGATGTCGTGGTTCGGATCCGTAAGTCATCGAACTCTAAACCGAAAGTCGTTCATTACGACAGGTTAGCTCCTTACTATGGCCACAGTAAGTAGTGTATATAATGTAAATAGTGCAAGACCATGGTCCTTTTTGTTTCTAAATTTGATAGTATTTGATTTGTATGTAGTATTTGATTTTTATTTAGTATTCGATAGTATTTGATTTGTATTTAGTATCTGATAGTATTTAATTTAAGTTACTTATTGCAATTATTGTTTATGTTGTCTCTTATTGTAATGTAATGTTTAGTATTGCATTGACGTCTTAGTTGTAACTTTGGCTTCCTGTCCAGGGATTGTACTGTCCTGGAAGTGCAGTGTTTGGGAAGCGGGTAGTGTTACAGATTTTACATTTATTTAGCTATTTTTAGTAGAATTGTAATTAAAACTGTTTCATTTCCCTCTGCAATGCAGCGCGTGACAACTTTTAAGAGAAAAGTACGCCGAAAATGTAAAAATACAGGAGCAAGCGTATTTAATAAACAGATATCTCGTAATTGTTTTTGCTATCCAGAAAAATCGAGAAAATAGGAGAATGTTCTCGTGCTTGATGAGAAAGCTTATAAAAGCCGCATTAAAACATTTCAGCTCAGTTGTTGTTTACTTAGTGCTGTTATTAATTGTAGCGAAATCGCGATGAGATCGAATTAGCTTTCTCTGGTTTGAAAGTTCTGTTTATATTTTAGTAGTTTAAAATATTGCGATATTGTACGAATGTCTCTGAAGATATTTCAGCATTTTGTTTTTATTTCTTGGGATACGAGTAAATTTTATTAACTTTTTTTCGACTTGTGCATTCAATCCATTACGAACCCGTACGCACGCAACAATATAATAAAGATACTTTGTAATTTAAAGCAGTTTAAACTTTTTTAGGAAGTATAATTTGTATTTCTTAACGTACAAACTGAACGTCATTTCACTCCACTAGCGGTTCTCAGACTTTTGACTGAAGCGTAGCATCTAAACATAACTTGAAAAACTCTAGTACCACCACTACATTTTACAACAATTATTTTTCAATTTCTCAAAGGAACTATTTAAAAAATATATATTTTGCCATTTGTACAACGTACTGGTTATATGTATTAAATATGCACACATAAAAAATATTAAATTAAAACTTGGTTACTATTTTAATTATCAAAATTTAAGTTATAATACTTTAATTCTAAAATTTAGTGTCAAATTTGGTCCTGTTTAAGAGAGATAAGTTTCTTTATGTCTGGTCTTATTTCACTTAGTTTTAACTGTAAATTAATCTTAATATATATTCTGTAGTTATTTAAATTTTGTTCTGCATTTATTTTTCAAACCCGACATAGAAGAAAACCCTTGTTCATACAAATAGGTTGTGCAAAAAAAGCAATAAAAATTTATCAGCTTTATTTGAAATGCCTTTAAATTCTTTTTTTCGGTTCAGCGAAAAGTGTGCTATTTTTTAAATCTTCAGTTGGAGTTCAATGAGAGGAAATTTCCATCAATTGTTCTTTTTCTTCAAAAAATAAAATTTCAGGTACATTTGAACAAAATGGATGTCTAATCCAATTTTCTTTTTCATAATTCTCTGGAAAATACATCCTGAAATTATTCTTGAATGAAAAACAATGATTTTTAATATCGGATGCTAACTCTTCTTTTATTTTCAAATTACTTTCGGTCAGAAAATTTTCTAAAAGTGGTAAAAAGCTTAAAATATCATTATCCAATTCTTTGATCATTAGCTTACGTTTTTTATCATTGCATTTATTTTCTGTCTAATGGTAAACACTTTGTCCATGTAATTCTAAATTTAAGTCATTTAACTTTCCAAAAATATCAGCTAAATATGCTAAATGCGCCAACCATAATTCAGTAGATAAATATTTTTGTAATTCAAATTTTGAGTCACACAGGAAAATTTGAATTTCTGATCGAAGTTCAAAAAGACGATTTAAAACTTTGCCCCTGGACCTTACTTCAGAATGCAAAAAAAGTTTCATGTTCGCTGCCCATCTCTTGGCATAAAATCATAAATATTCTAGAATTTAAAGCTCGGCTTTTAATAAAATTAACAATTTTCAGGCTTTCGGGGATTGTTTTGGTTATTAAAGCTTCAAGATGAATGGAGCAGTGAATAAATTTAGTTTCAGGTGCAACTTTTCGTTAGTTGAGAAATAACAACGGAATGTTTTCTATTAAAGGCCGAGCTCCGTCAGCGTATACGGTAATGCACTTATTCCAAGGAATATCGTTCGTTCTCAGACATAAAATTGCAATTCCTTTGAAATTTTCATTTGCAGTTGCCCTACCATGATGAGATTCACAAAATAAATATTCTGCGGCAATTCGTTTATCTTCTTCTTAGCGTATGTAAGCTCAAAAAAATAATTGAACGAAGTTCGTTATTTATATCAGTACTTTCACCCAATTGCAATGCGAAAGACTCACTGTGCTTTCTTTTTTGAACAACTGTTTCTCTTAAGGAATTTGCCATTTAATGAATTCGTCGACTTACTATATCATTTGATAACAGAATATTATTAAGTTCATTAATCGCTTTTGCGTTGAATAATGTTAAAATGATATCTTTACTTCCCAAAGAATCTTAGACTGTAGGCCTTTGCTGAAGGCAATGGCACACAGAATTTCTTTCCAACGGATTCCAGGCCACTGTGGAATTATGGGAAATGAAAAAGCTGATACTTTGGCTAAGTAAGGAACTTTCAGAATACAACGCATTAATCGACCGCGTTCATTTCATATGACTAAATTGTTTATTAACCTGATTCTTAAGAAAATTAAGCAGGATATGATTCAACGTGCTATGGATAAGAGTTGGAGGATTCTGGGGGAAGAGACAACTTTTAATTCCCAGTTTTCCATGAAAGACAGCGGTAGCTCTATTTAGACGTCTGACCGGACATGACTGTTTGCGAGAGCACCTCTACAGAAATGGAGTGGTGGATTCCTCAAACTGTATTTTGTGTGACTCCAATCAGCCTATGATTTTTGAACATTTAAATAATTGTATTTCACTTTCTCGGTATGAGGACATTGTTAAAAAGTACTGGAGAGCTACTTCTGGCCTTAATGGCCAATGCCGTAATAGGTAAGTGCCTGCCATTGGGAAAAAAAAAAAAAAAACTTCTTGGGAAATAAAGGAATTTCTTTAGAACAGTAATTCTTAAGCAAGTGTTTTCAGGATTTGGGAGCAGTATATTTCAAGGAATGTGATAAAGTGAAACTGAAATTTTGAAGTAAATAAAATCAAATTATTAATTTCAGCCATGTAAAATTAAAGCAAATTATATGAGGTTTTTAATACAATGAATTTAACAGTAATCATTAAAATGGTTAAAAAACTTTTAGTTTTAAAATTAATTAAAAAATTTCATCAGAACCTAATTTAAAAAGCTACTAAGTGAAATGAATGTGTATCTCTCTCTGCATGTTACTTTTATTTAGTGATATTACTGACAGTCTTTATGTCTATTAAATATATATTAATTTATATAAGATTTTTATGTCAAATAACTTAGGTAGTCAAAGCGTTCTTTTTAACAATAGAGATTTTGAAAAAACAGGCAAACCAGACTGCATGACGATCGACATAAAAGCAAACCTCTGGGTGGCATGTTTCGGAGGTAGCTGTGTACTTAAAAGTTTCACTGTGGATCCATTTAAAAGTTCATATACAAATTGCTTACATACACGTTTTTTACATACCTGGCAATATTTCAGTTTTATAAGCATACTGAAATGTTATATCGGTTACTAAATCGCACCACTGCCTATGAAATGCAATTACATGTCAATATGGAGATAAAGTGAACAATTTCACACTGAAAACTAAATTATTACTAACATAAAATAACTATTGAATCATAACAGTCATTCAAAGAAGAATGTAACAAAAATCAATTAACAAAGAAGAGAATTTCATAAAAACAAGTAGCTATAGCACTTTATTATATAAAATAACATTCGGATGAAAACTTGAAAGTACAAAATCATTTGCTGATATCAGTAAAGCACACTTTTTCATATCAAAGGAAACATTACAGAGTTCATAAAATGCACTGCATTATTTATAACAACAATGGAAAATACAGAATCATGCAATACTTAAAATTGCAAGAGAAATTTGATTGAGAACATAATACCAGATGACACAAGTACCAGAAAATACACAAAAATGAAATGGATGCCAAATTTATTTCTTTCATTTTTTTCATACAGGTACCATTTTAAAGAAAGTTGATATACCAGCCAAGAACATTATATCATGCTGCTTTGGAGGACCTTATTTGAACATATTATTTGTGACAACTGCAAAATATGAACTTTCTGATAAAAAAAAAAATGTCAGCCATATGCAGAAGCAGTTTTTGTTGCTGTTACAGGCCATGGAATACAAGGACAACCACTATGCTAATTTTATAATTATATCTTTTAAGTAATCAAAAACTATAAGCATGTGCAAGAAACTTTTACCCCAAAAATATTTTGCAACACTTTCCTGCACATTACTATTACACCAGCAATAAATAAGAGTATTATATAAATACTGAATGCTTAACTCGGCAAATAAAAATTTATCAAAAACCAAAACTATCCCACATGTTTAAATATATTCAAAGTAAACATAACCTAGGGCAAATTTCTCTTTTTTTTAAGGGCTGGCAAATCATTTCCTTCAAATTTCATTTTTTTTTGCATATTTTCTTAAAATAATTAATATATGAATAAAAACAATCAAAATGTGATTTTAGTATAACATTATGCATACATTTCTTATTTTTACTAAATTTATTAATACATTATTACAGTGCATTTTCGAGGTCTACAGCTTTATTAAGACAAAACTATTAAGAGCATACAAACTAAAAAAATTAAGAATTATATAACTAAAGAAATGTGATACAACTTAATAATTAATAATACCATCATCTATATTGCCGTTGACTATAAAAAATGGCATGAAAACATTTGGCACAAGCAAACTGACTAAAATGTGTTACTATAGATAGATAGATAGATAGATAGATAGATAGATAGATATAATTTAAAAAACAAAACTTTTTGGCAGAAAAAGGTCAGCGTCTATTTTGCAAATGTTGAGGTAAATACTTTTGTTTGGGCCAGTTATTTAATAATATGCAGAATTCAGTAAAATGTTTCTTCAGTGGTTAATTTTTTCATGTACTTGAAAAGGGATGCAGCTACTTCTTACTAGAATGCATATCATTGAAAGTATCATTATAGTAGGCCTTTTCACTTGAGTGTACATATCATATTGATGTCCAAACAAACCAGGCCAGTTACCTATCATGAAATTTATAATTTTCTCGTGGGAGATGGAAACATTTTAGTATTTGAACATTTTGAATTCTGGCTCTTTTGTTACCAAGGTACACGTATAACATGAATCAGAATAATTTTTAATACCTGAAAATCTAACTATTGCAAAAGTGCACACTATCTACGAAAATTTAAAAACTAATAAAAGGAAATTGTGTCATAAATTACCAACTTTCCAGAAATGGATTAGAAGTCATTTATAATGAATTAAATAAAACGTTCAGGTTAGATTTTTACTTTTTTTTTTTTGGTAATCACCAGAATTCAATCTATACATTGTGTATGCATTTAATGTTACTGTTATAATAATTTAAATTACTTGTAATGTTTTATGAAAATAAAAATATAATTTAAATTTTTGGAATCTACTTCATGTTGGATAAGTACACTGTGCCCCCCCAAAAAAATTCAGATTTTAAATTACGTTCAAAGGGGCGTTTTTTTAACATTTTGTGTGTTACCTTTATTTATTAAATATCATGTTCTTCGCAATTAAACCACAAAATTCAGTTAAAGAACAATATCGTAAAATAATTTTAAACTGAGCATATCTTTAGAATTTCCTATACACAGTCTCACATGCTAGAGATAAAAATGTTTTTTTCTGTACAACATTGCCATCGCTCACTTTGAAATTCTTGAGTTTGTTAATCAAAACTTCGTTAAAGTTTTACAAAATATGAAATCGATAATAAAACAAATTCCAAATTTGGGCTTCCAGATGCCCATATTCCCAGCAGGATTACGCCATTCAAAATTTGATGGCTCTAGGTACTGTCATTTTATCACAATGCGAGAAACATACATTATGCACATTCTCCATTATTTAATTTCTTTAAATATAATAAAACAGGGATGCAATATTTAGCGGCAACAGTTTGAAAAGTGAACCGACATTTAATGTTTCCGACGCAAAATCGCAAACAATAATCCTTCAGGAACAAAGCCCCTTTGGACTACAAAAAAAAAGAAGAGACAATTCTGTATCTCACGTTCTACTGGGCCGATTGACGAAACCCAACTTGCGATTTTCGAGTCTCGAAAGCGCGATTTAGGGTATGTATTTTATATATATATATATATATATATATATATATATATATATAGTAATATATAGCATTGTTCTAATATAGGTATTTTGACACAAAATCGGGCTTTTTTTGTAATGAGATGCCATTTTTTTTCCATATTTCGATTCTACCTCTCAAATTATGCCAGACTGCCGAATTTTGTAAAAATCGCAAGAGTAGTTTTTAAAAAATTAGATCCACAATTGTTAATTGAATTTGCTGTATATTTATTAATATCTCTTTTTTTGATAAACTTATTTGATTCTTCCTTTCATATTTTGAAATTTCAGTTCATTCTAAATAAAGTTCGCCAATTTTTTATGATTTATTTTTTAAATTTGTATTTTTAAATAATTCTTACAAAAAGTTTTGCATCATCTTAAAGTAGATGTATTTCTAAGCAATTCTGCAAAAAGGTTACAGTGTTTCATTCAAAATTTCTTAAGATATGCGTGAATTTACATTTTGACATTTGACGTATTTATTATAAGCGATAATAACGAAAATGTGGTTTACGCACTCTGTTAAAGTTATTTGAAAGTATGAACAATGACTTTTTTCCTGCTCGTAAACAATGGAAAAAAGGAAAGGAAAATAGGTTGCTATAAATTAAAAAGTTTGCCAAGGAAATTATTCTTGGCACAAACTTAAAAAAATACGTGAAGATAAATTTTTTAATTTCTTCATAAACTTCTCACACAAAATTGCAAAATTTAATATCTAGGCATAATTTGAGTCGTAGAATCGAAATATGGAAAAAAATGGTATGTTATTTCAGAAAAAGTCGGATTTTATGTCAAAATATCTATGTTAGGACAATGCTACATATAAAAAAAAACCTAAGTTGCGCTTTCGAGACCTGAAAAGCGCAATTTGAATTTTGTCAATTGGCCCAGTAGAACAGAAGATATAGAGCTGTCCCCCCTTTTTTTTTCGCCACAGTGTACTTTGCTAAACACACATTAAAATACAATAAAGCATACAAAATGGAATCATGAAAATTTTACTTCACAGAAATGAAGTTAAAAATTAATAATGATTCTATTGTTAAACTTCCACAAATTTGTGTGACAGATACCAGCACACCATAATAAAAAAAATAGCTGATATTTATTCCCCTCACGTTTTAGCACAAGCTGTTTTTAAAATACAACTGCAAAGTTTGTTTCACAAATTTAAGAGAATTTCGTATAAAAAAAGAGCTAGCTTTAATTATGACTACAATTCATCAGTATATCTAGGAATGTTTTTTAACTGTTCACCATAATCAGTTGCTTCACTTCCTACAAAAATTTCATGATGATCAACAATTTCGTCCACTGACAATCTGCCATCTTTATTAGAATCTGAACTTCCTATTAAGTGGTCTGCTTCAGTTTCAGCGGCTTCTCTAGAAAAGGAAAAATATTAATAAATAAACTTTTAACATTACCAACACATTAAAAGAGAATATGATCTGTTATGACTATAATAACATGGCAAGTGATAATGCATTACATGATATGTAGAAATTCTAATAATGAAGACAAGTAACATGTACCAAGCATAACACACAATTCCTTTTAAATTTTAATTATTTTCAGTCCCAAACACTTACAGCCTACTAAAATACTACAGTTTCTAAATATTTTTTAGTTCATGACGTAAAACCTTAATATTACAGTGAGAAAATATGCACAAGGAAAGAATTATGTGAACAATGTTTCTTTTCATGCGAATCACAGGTATCAGTTTTAAAAAAGAAACGTTAACTATCTTAGTCAATTCATGTGCCACAGATGTCAAACATTTTGTGTTTCACTTTTCAGATTGATGCAATCTTTTCCTAAGTTTGACTGTACGTTCGGGGGGGGGGGGGGCATGTAAAAAGGCAGATTTTAAATTTTTATGAAATCAAACTTTTAAAAGTTTCAAAATAGCAAAAGGTGAAAATTTGACTTATTTAAAACATTTCTCTAACTTACAGTTTTGTCTACAACTAACAGTTAAAAAATAAAGGATATCCAATGATTTTTTACTGTGTACACTTTCCCTAAATGGCTGGCAAAATTATATTTACTTTTAATATCATTCAGGATTGATGTAATTGTTTTATAAATATTCACTGAACAACAAAAATACGGTTTTATTATTAAATTTTATGTCTACCTATTGACATTTTCCCTAAAGCCATAATTGAATTTGAAAATCTTTGGGTTTGAGGCTAGTTTGAAAATCTGCACAAATTTCCAGATGACCCAATATCATTTCAATAACAAATTACTTATACATGCTCATTAAAATCCAACTAAGTCCAACTGTTTCACCATGAATGAAACTTTGAAATCAAATATTTTATAATTTAGCTCAAAAGTTTTTTTTTTTTTTTTTAAGAAGCCTAATTTCTAGACCTTCATTTAGGTGCATGATACTTTTTTGACATCAAAAGTTTTTACATATATTCTTTGATTCAAGTGCACCACTGAATCAGTTTAACTCGTGCTTGCCATTCCCACCTCTTTGAAGCAAAGCAGGTCTAATCTTTAATATTTTGAATTAAAGAAAAAAGAAAAAAAAATAAACACTTGAAAATAGAAAGTGCACAGAAATGATGTAAAAGCGACATCTGTGAAAAATTCTTCATTCATCAGTAGCTATTCATTCTCATTCTAGGAATTCTAACATGCCATTCAAACAGCATTTTTCAACATAAAAACTCCCTCCAAGGAAAAAAGTAAAAATGGTCAGTAGTAATAGAGAACAGCAAGACGTCAATAATACTCCTTACTTTTGCACAGGAATTAAAAGATTTTGCAATTATGCATCCACTCACAATGAAGTATTTTTGTTACTTTTGACAAACTCAATGACATAAAAATAACAGATTATGCTAACTCTGCGATTATACTGAAGAATTCAAACTATAAAATACCTACAGCAGCCAATAGCACCAATATGCTTAGAAGAAAGCATTTTTTTGTATTCTTTTATTTTTGGTCATATGATTTCGTTTTGAACATCACTACATTCAGAAATGACATTAGCTGTACCTAGTGGCATCCAAAACTAAAATCTATGCCAGCATATTTTTTCAATCTGTTTTACAACAATATTTATATTTTTCAGCGAAAAGTAAAATATTCAGCTACCTTGATTTATTGGCTTAAGTCTGCTGAACACATGAGAGGAAAAAAAGTGTCTGCATCTGCAAAATTAGTTTAGAAACAAGTGTGCATTTGTCTTATTACATAAAACAATAAATAAAACTTACATGTTGTTTGGAATTAACATAAGCAAAACTTCTTCTTTATCTAATTTATTATCATTATTCAGATCATAATCATGAGTAAATCTATCTTTCTCCATAATATACTGTTCGGTGGTAGAAACTGGAGTAGCTCCATAAGTATCAGCCACATATTCTTCAAAGCTTAAAAAGCCATCTTTATCTGCATCTCTTTTTCTCATAGCTTGCTCATATACAACCTAAGAAAAGAACATGTTAAAATTTTTTAAGAAAATATCTGTACGTAATCTGATCATAACAACTGAATGAAATGAACTGCAATCTTAAATAGAGATTTTTCTGACTCATAAGAGTGTATATGATGAGTACAAAAGTATATGTAACATACACTCTCAATTTTTGCTAAGTATGTAATTATATACATAATCATAATTTTATATATATATAAAAATAAATTTCAACATACAGAAATTAAAGAATTGCATCGAAACAGCCAAAGATACCCACTCTAGCAAGAATGACATTCATAAAGAAAGTTGTATTGGAAAATACTTGCAACTAATATAATGCATGATAAATGCAAGCATGCATGCATTTCCCATCCCATTCCATTAAAAAGTTTCTGGATATTAATCTATTATAATTTCAACAATTCAGTCATTGATGACATGGATTTTCAGCACTTCAAGAGCACAATGAAATTTTAAAGCTTTATTACATGGTTCACCAACAGTAAAATACTAAGCAGCAGTCAATAAACTTCCAGCACACGTAATTATATTGAAAGCCCCCAAACAATAAAACTGGTATATCAATCTAAATCCTTAGGTTTCTTAAGGAAGCATATTACTTCAGAATTACAAGGTATGACTGAGTATGCAGAAACCTTCTGTACACAATGAAGACCGTATTTCTTACAGAGTGATCCGTAGTCTTGTGTATGGAGGTGTTAGGATTTCTGCGTTTCATAATGCATTGCATAGCCATCTCCCATATGTTCATTAACATTCCAATCAAATGACTTAGGTGGCAATAGCAAGTCTATAAACTCTGAATGTTCCTTCAATCATAATTTAGCATTTCTATACTTGTGTAGTTGTGCATTGTTTTATTTGAAGCTAAACTCACCAGAATGAACACAACATGAGTGGATATCTCCTGGACAAGCACAATCCATGGCTTCACAGGCTTTTCTCTACATTCACATTCTTCCAACTTCCCGTAACAGGTGAAAATATGACAGATCAGTTCAGATGTTGCTCGAACGTTTTCAGTCACAGTACACTTGAAATGACCCACATTTCAACTTTACCTCCAAAATTTGATTCTTCTCACAAGTTCCAATCCTTATATTACTTAAGTGACATTATCAAGGTAACGATTCTAGAACTTTCTACAATATATCTGTCACTTTATATACACACTGGTGGACACAACCAATAACACTGGTTTGGTTTGGACAACCAATACTGTCAGTACCAATTGACAACATTACAGCACATTCTGCACTAACTGCACAAGTATTGCAAGAAACAAGCATATTTTGAACATTACATATGAAAAATTATCTTTACAACATGAAATACGAATGAAGGAACATTTAACACAGGCTGAATTTTAAAAATAATTTGGAAACACAGCACAGAATTCTAAATAATTTTAGATATTTATGTACCATCCTCTTGACTGTAAAAGTTGACAGAGAACCACACAAAGCTGTGCCAGTGATTCCTGTGGAATTCTGAAAGAACTGATACCTCTTTATTTAATAAACAAGAAGTATTCAATCTACTTCATTTCTGCAGTTCCTAAAAAGGCTTTTATTAATTTCTAATATTTCATTCAGAAGCTCTCTTTAGAACACTATGAGTACAAAACTTCTCATATGTAATTATTCCAGTCTATGACTGTGTGGTGACCACATGGTGATAGTTGAATGATGTCTCATTCGCTGTTCAGTGCTTTTGATGTTTTAGCTAAGGCTAGCTCATGGTGACATTTATAAACATAAAGTGGAAGTGTGGTGTGAGAAACCCAAGTCCCATTGATGTCAGACCCTAAGTCTACTCCATATGAGTAAAATGCTTTGCCATCATCATAATAGAACTCTTCGGTGATGATTTCAAGAATTAATCTCCTTTGAAATTGCGAGCACTGACAGGCTCAAGCAGATGCCATAATTCCCTCCCTCAGCATCTACTGTGCTATATGAGGAGGTATAACACATTGTCCTGATTAGTTTGAGCCCACTGCATTGATATGTTTTTGATCATTGCATTGGTGGGCTGTTGTTCTGCTCCATTTATTGGGCTTGACTAGTTGGACCCACTGAACACTTGTGGAGTGAGGCACTGTGAGTGGTGCGAGTGATGGTGTTCCTGTTCCCAGGTGGGCAGGTAGAGGGTGTGCGTTCTTACCACATTTGAAGGGCACCAGTGCAGCAAATAAATGGTGGCACAGTTGCTGACTGATGGCTCACTCTCTGTACAGTGTTTTAGTTAAGGTTAGCTTGAGGCAATATCTATGGAAAAATGATGAGTTTCAATATTGTTCGAGGTTAGAGCTTGACACTCCACTCTATGAGTGAAATGCTTTATCATCATCACAAAAGAGCTATTTGGTGACAATTTCAGGAACTACAACCCTTTCAAATTTGTGAGTGTTGGCTTGTTCATCATGTAGACACTGTAACTGTTTTGTGGGCCATATATACCCAACCATATTGTGTCCATTAACACACACTTTTTTATGGTATTATCCTATAACTTTGAAAATAATCCAATGCTTGTTGTTTTATAAGAAAGAAGGTTCCAAATTTTATTTATTTATTTTTTCAAAAGGCAAAGAAACTGTGTAAAATAAGTTAATTTCTATCCTTGTTCATAAAAACAAAATGTGGCTTATCAGGAATCGATCAAAGTAAATATCAATCAAGCACATGTTGTTGCATCACGCTTACCCATACCTGGCACTACACTGTACTGTTGGCAACAACTTCACAGTTGACAGGATAATATGTAAGTACCCAATTTTACTTCTTTTATGAATAAAGAGGAAAAGAAAAAAATTACAGCATGCATATTCTTACCTGATACATACGCTCAAACTCTTCAGGATGTGAGAAAGCAGGAAATTCAGATTTATCTAAAATGCCATCTTTATTTACATCTGCAGCCTCAAATAGCTCTTTATCGTTCCGCAACATCTAGCAAAAATGAAACATAAAAATGGCTCAGATATTCCATACTCAAAACTGAAAAAATAAATCTCTTGCCAAGTATTAAATGTGCCTATACAATATCCATTACGAGGCCAATAGGTAGAATTCATTATTATATAATGTACTGAACTGGAATGAATAACATGACACAGCAAAGCACAGTAGTGGCATCTTCCTATGCGGATGGATGCCTCCTCCATCCAGAGGAAGACCTATATTCTATTACACAAGAAGAAAACTTCATGCAGCCAGTCTATTTAACTGCTTGGCTAAGAGATGGTCTCCAAGATTTCTGTTCTCATTATACAGTAGTCTTTAAGACAGCAGCATGTATTTGCACTTAACATTTAAGAATGTCATAGGGCCCAAACACTATATCATGAAATTTTTTAACAGCAAGACTTCAATATTAAGGACTTATCACTCAACACTTGAAATGCTCTGTGCTTTAAACGTATATCAAAGTAAAATATGTGGCCATTATGATACAAGAGTAAATATGGCTTGCTGTCCTAGTTGCAGATGACAGTTTTGCATTTTGAAGTTAGCTTCAAATTTTCAGTTCAAATACCTTTTATTGGCCCAGAACTAAATGTTGTCTATTCAATTATAAGTACAAATGCCTGCACAAGTTTATAGGTTTCACAGAAAGATAAAAACTAACTGAAAACACTGAATAAATTTAGTCTCCATAACCTAAAATTGTAACAAAATATTTCAAGAATATGATATTTAATGCATATTGCAGTACATCCTAAATAAAATACAATAAAAGAAAGATAGAGAAATGCAAGCTTTGGAATTCCTTTAATATCACACACCCTTAGACTTCTAACAAAACAGCTGGACTTCAATTATATTCTTATTGTACCTTAACGTCAAAACTTGTCCCACTTAATGATTTTGACCTTTTGCTCTCAAAACTATATATAAAAAAACTTCAGTATAAAAGTTTAGTTTGGATTTGAATATTTGGGTTCTGGCAAAGGACATTTTGCCATTATTTGGGCTATCTACCTATAAAGTTTGTCTACTGGTGAAACTGCCTAGTCTTTCACAAATATGCTCTATTCAAAGTTGCTTATATTTCAAGTTTTAGATATTACAATAGGAAAACTCTTACAAATAATAGCTGTTGACCAATTAAATACTTAACTACACTTACAACTGCTTGTAATATGTGTAATTATCAAAGCAATTCATTTTATACCTAGGATGAATATAATAAAACAGGTATCAATAAACGTAACAAATGTATATTCATTCATGAAAGCAAAATTACTACATTATAAAAGCAATCCAAAAAATTCTTAGTTTTCTGGATATCAAATTGCAGACATTCCAGACACAAAATAGACAGAGTTGTGCAGACTATTATTGTGCATAGTTGACATTTTCAAGGGTTCAATTCATGAATACCCTTCTCAAGAAAACACAGAAATTCCGTCCCGTAAGTTACATTTAGGATAATCCAGAGAAACGTACACTTAATTGCAATGTTGCAAATAAATTCAGTTGAAGGGTGGAGACAATATAGAAAATTCCAGTTAGCTAATGAATCCCTTGAAGTAACACCAGAGGGCACCTACAGCCATGGAAAAGGGTTTGCTAACTGCTGTTGAAGCCGACGACAAAATCAAAATATCAGTGCAAAACTTCTCTGTATCTGTATGTACTGAGAGAAACAATAAGTTAAACTGCTGGATCTCACATGAGTTGACTGTACCCGCAACATAGCTGATGCTCACTTGAACTGGCTATTTTCATCAGTGGAAGGATAAATTTCTCAACACACTTCTAAGATGCAATAAAAAAGCAGGATTCATATCACACTTAGATATATTGCGGAAACACTTCATCTAATATATGGAAGTTCACTCAAAATTTCTCCAAAGTGAAAACGAGAAAAACTTATGTTCTATTCGCATTTGAGACAATTTCATTCCCATCAGGAGTAATCACATATGTATTCAAATATTTTATTATTTTTTTAATTTTGACACTGATATTACTTTTAAATATAGACATACATACAGGATTATTTATTCAATTTTAGGAGAAATTTTATAGGTATATCAAGAAAGTTTTAGAAAACACCATTTTTATATAAGAACATAGAGCTGCAATCACTACCCAGGTATGCAAGAGGTACAAGCAGAAGTGGGTGGGACACCAGAATTTCACCACTGGTCATAGAGTCCCACCATATTAACACAAAATAAAAAAATATATATATGTCAGGTAATAAACATGCTCATTAGACATATGTAATTTTTTGTGAAGAAGACCGATTTTAAGAACCTGCTTAGTCCTGGGAAGCATGATAAATTTATGGAAATTATGAGTGACTTTGCACTACCAATATAGTGGCCTACCCCTTGATACACTCCTTCATCTAAAAGAAATGACTGAAAGCACTATCAATAGTTATCAGTGCCCCAAAGATAAGGCTAGTTCAAATGACTTGAATCCTATTATACAAATAACTAATTACAAAGTTATTCTTGATCTACAGAAACAATCTGCCTTGCACAAGCACCATGAAAGAATTAGATCAGAAAAGTTGATTTAAAGAGTTTTAAAATGTGCAGAAGGGCATACAAAAGAAATTATTCCCAATCAGACAATGAAGAAATCCTTAATCAAAAGAATAAATTTAAAGACGTAAAACAAGATGATGAGATGGAACAGGAAATTTCTGATATAAATAATGAAAAGCTCCAAACAAGGAAGCAAGACAATCATACTCCTCCAATCATTACTCCTGATCTTGAAATAAACTGAAATAAACTTGAATTAAAATTAAAAGTCCAGGCATAGGAAAAATAAAAGGCAACTTAAAAGGAGACATGATAATTCAAGCCTTCAACTCAAGACGATTGTAAGAAAGTTAAGAGTATGCTTAGGAAACAAGAAGTAAGTACCCTTCCATAGATTTTTAACGAAAGCTGGAAAGCCTTTTAAGCCCCTACTAAGGCAAATGCCAAAAAAACATGAATATTGATAAAATGATAGAAAAATAAAAAATAAAGAAATACCCATCATTAAGATGCAGCTATTAAGTTGATTCACAGAGAGCTAAATAATTCCCTTAACACTCTACCTAGCACAGATCAAAACAAATATTGAAGCAAAGCAAATATAGAGTTTTTATACAATTAGTGATCTTGATATTTATGTACAAGCATATATAACCAGATGGGGGCATGTGCATTGCACAGGAACTTGTATCCATTGCTTCATACATCACCTAATTTACATTTGAGACTAGACAAACATGGAAGTGACACATTTTCTTGTACTGTATTAGGAAAGCAAAATGTATTTTAAACAATTTTACTTCTTTAAAAATTCTTCTCATTACTGCTTTTTTTTTTTTTTGGTATTCGCTTATTAAAGTCTCTTTAAAAACATTACAGATTATCTTAAACTCTGATTCTATCACATTTCAATTCAGATACGAGAGCAAATCAAAAATTAAGTTGCACTAACTCGCCGCAAGAGCATGCTGTGTGTCGTAGCCTTGGGCAATGCAGAGAAAAAGACATTAACGACTCAGACGTCCAATAGGAAAGTTGGTGTGGTTTCCCGTCTTGTGTGTGGATAGCGGGCTAAAATAAATGGCGCGTCAACTAGATGTTCACACCAAATTGGAGGTGTGTGCAACAGATGCCTATAGGCCAAATGGATGAACTGCATGGGCATTCATCGTAAAATCACTGCTGTATATGGTGAGCGCACAATTTCTTGGCAAGGTATTGGAAAGTGGTGTCAAGAATTTGAAGCTGGATGGATGGATATCACAGACGAAGATCGCGAAGGGAGGCCCGCAATGTCCAGTAACTTTGCAAATGTTGACTGTGTGGAAGTGATCATTAGAGGGAATCGGCACATAAAGCTGATGGAAATTTTCCAGCTTGCTGAGCATTTCATATGGTAGTGTGTTCTCTATTGTTCACGAGGACCTTGGATTTCGTGAACTGTGTCAAAGATGGGTCCCATGTCTTCTCACCAATGATCACAAAGGACAACATTTCGAATCCTCACTGGCATTTTTGAAATGATATTCTGCAGAGAGCAATGAGTTTCTAAGGTGAATCATCACAGGGGATGAAATGTGAGTCCACCACGTCACATTTGAAATGAAGAGAACATCGATAATAAAGATACACACCTCATCACCACAACGAAAGAAGGCCATTTCCAACCTGCAGCAGGAAACGCGATGGCGACAGTGTTCTTGGCATGGAGGGTTTGGTGCACATGGAATCTATGCCGAAAGGAATGAGAATGAACTCGGCTACATATTGTGAAACACTGAACCAGTTGTGGAAAGCAATTAACGAAAAGCGGCAGGGAAAATTGAGTGATTGTGTGATTCTGTTGCACTATAATCCAACACCACATAAGGCCGCCAAACATGCGACCTGCTGCAGGGATTCAAATGGGAGGTATGGCAACATCCTCCATACAATCCCGATTCAGCACCATGTGACTTTCATGTTTTCGGTAAGCTTAAAAAGTATCTTGGTGGACAATGATTCCGAAATGATGAGGAGGTGAAAGCAGTTGTCTACATGTGGTTACACAGTGCTGGAGGAGATTACTATGAATCCAGAATCGAAAAGTTGGTTGTCTGTTCAGAGAAATTTTTAGAGTCTCTTGGGAACTATGTGGATAAGTGAACTTAAACAGTATACTGGCATAGCCATGTTGCTTTTGTATCGACAATTTTATAAATGGTCATAACTTGGAAGTGCAACTTACTTTTTGATCTTCCCTCATAAAATTAACGGTGAATACCGGATTTTAATCATTGATATATATATATATATATATAATATATATGTAAGACATAATACAATATGATGGCTCCTCTAAGAAATGATTGGTGACTTCAAAATTAACTATTCTAGCTTTCATGTTCTCCTCCTACATTCATCTGTTCTCCCAAATTCGAGATCTTTCTATATTACATAACAACCTAAAAATTAAACAATTGCAGCTTAGTTATACTAATGCACCTACAAGTACTGCTTTACGAGCAATTACATCATTCCTTTTCCTAACTTCTGCCCTGCAAACAACTCTATGCTGCTATGCCCTCCTTTGTTCTTTATCTAAGATGATGTAACGTGTATATAAAAATTACTGTAATTGCTTATGATCAAAAAATATATTGTCCATAAAGAATTGATTTTGATGTGCCTACAAATAAAGATGGTGATTTGCTCAAATTAGTTTTGTCAACATCTTCTTTCTGCCATTTCCACTCAGCCATCACAACTGCAAGCTGCTATAAAATAACTGTCATTCTGTTACACAAAGCTACATGTATTAAATTTTGAATTTCTTTAAGATATCTTTAAACATAAATAGAGAATAATTTAGGAGTACTAGTTTCATATCATAATTTAATAAAATTCTGAAATTACAAATCTTGCTTTTAATGAAAATCAGTTTTATATGATCTGTAAACAATTTCACTTGAGTGGTCTTTTTAGTTTCCAATAATGCAATTTTAGTCTCCCCTCAAGAATTTCAACTTTTTAGCAGAATAATTAAATGACTATCTAATACAAAAATAGTTATTAAAATACAAAAAAATATTTTTAATTGCTGAACACATTTTTAGCAAATATTCCCAACAATATTTAAAATTTTCAATAGTTTATTCTTGAGCTTGTCTTCAAAGCATTAATACATAATCATAAAAACATATCCTTATGACTAAATATTCCTACTCAAATTAATGAATATTAATAGTGAGTATAATCGTAAATTTTCACCCGTAGTATGAAATCACATCATTGCATTTTAAAATTAACACTTGAAAAAAAAAGGGTTTGAAAGTTCATTCAGAAAAAAATAATTATATCACCATATATTTAATCTCCAACTGAGACTAACTTGACAAAAATGTCAGTGATGATGAAAAATTTAAATGAAAGACAATAAAAGTTAAAGAACCTGGAAGTCATCGGATGTTTTGTCTACACTTCCTATCATGTCATCATCCATAATGCCAAAAACATCAGCAATGTGTTCTTCCCAAGTAACTTTCCCATCTCCATCACCATCTTCATTTTCCATTTCTTGCATTGCTTCTTCTTCTGTTAGCATTCTAGATTAAATATCAAACTCATTTTTTATTTTATAGATACATAAACTTAGAGCTACAGTGGAATTTCTACTGAAAAACGACATAAAAGGTTAAAATGATATTCCCAAAACAATAATTTTTAAGTGCGAAATCAGACGACTTTTATCTGTTAGAAACAAACAATATACAACAAATTATGTTACCATTTTTAGTAATATGTGTTTATATGTGCATGTATACACATGCATATGTATGTGCACATGCATGAGTGTGTGTGCTTTTATCAAACTAAGATTTCATTTCATACTTATTATAATGGCATCATATTTTATATGAACTATAGCATATATTTATTGCTATAGTTCATTTATTGATTTATTAATTGCTGCAAATCACTCAAAGGTCATCTGCCTAAGAAATGAGTTGCTGCTGCAGAGAGCTAAAAGAATAACTAACATCAGATGCACAACTCATTATGTAAATTGAAAATACCATGCAACCAGTTTTACTATGTACTGAACCCAGGACAAACTACCAGTTTTACGGCCATTTGACCATGGTAAAGCTACATATTATGCCTTGTGTATAAAAGATATATGCAGTTATTTCTGGAACTAATAGAAACATTGTACTTTATATTTACTTTGCAAAAACTTGAATGATTTCCAGCAAAAGCAGTATGTTAAAAATGCTGCTTCACAAAAGTTAGCTGAAGGTTTTCCAACAAAAAGAATTTAAAAATTTATTTAGTACTCCTTAACACACACACACACACACAAAAAAAGGTTGAAACATTTCAGAAATACATAAAAAAGCAATCAGGGCAAGTCTGTAAAAACCACAAATATCTTACCTTATAATAGAAAAGTCACTACTCCCTACAGTCAGTACAATTCAATGCATGCACTTTAATGTGTAATACAAAGGAGCCAATAATGTAGAGCCTTGTCAATTTACATTTCAAAATAGACTCTGTGACAGATGCAATTGCAACAATCATGCAATTTTTCAATTCATGAACACTAGTATGATTTTCATTTAATAAACCTTGTCTCTAATACATTCTCTACAAGAAAAAAGTCAAGTGGTTTGGTTTGTTTTATTTGATTATGGTAAAGCACTCACGAGCTATCTGCCTAAAGGAAGGGATGCCCTTCATGGAGGACTTTCTAAAGGGAACTGGCTCATATACTCATAAGAAAAAGCATGAAAATGCCCATGCAGTCAGCCCATTCTTGGGAGACCTAACTACCAGTATTCAGTGACTTCACTGCTCAACCAGTGGTGGGCTTAAAGTCCAAGTGGTGTGATACTGGAATACACTAGAGTCCAAAAGATAAGATCATTCTGTCCAGAATATTAGTGTGGAAATTCTTGATTTAAAAAGTCTTGCAGGATGTTATTCTAAGGTAGAGGGACACCATTTTGATGTCAAATGATTTTGGAGTGAAAATGGTGAATCTGAGTCACCTCAGATCTAGGCCGTAATTAAATAAGCTTCTTTTGCCAAAGTTTTCTCATGGAAAAAAGAAGGGCACAGTTAAAAAATCTGCCATTAAAGCATACCACTACTCTTGAAGATTATTCCTGATGTATTCAACAGATGAACCATAAGGTACTATACACTGGTCCAAACAAGATAGCCCTACTTCCAAACAAGATCAGAAATGCAATGAAGAAGTTCCAGCTCAAGATGCAATATACCAAAAAATTAATGTTAATGGTAAATGGGTATATTGCTCCTATACAAGCAATAATCACCTCACAGTTACATTTTCTAAGGAGGTTAAAGAATAGTTCAACAGATAATGAAGTATGAAGGTAAGCAGTACCTTTAATTATATCAACTTCTTGCATCTCTGTAACAAATCACTTACTAACATACAAATGAAATTATGAACAACAAACACTTAAACTACTTCCCCCAAATAAATATAATTGCACAATGGTTTAAATACAGCCAGAAAAATTTGAAAGTGTAGCACCTCCAGCAATACTAAAACAATTCAAACTCTCAATGAAGTTGAGTACACTGTTAAGAAGCCTAAAGAAAATTTTAAATTTTATTCTAAACTCACAAAAAAGCAACTGCAGCTAATTTTCTTACCACATCATCAACAAATATATCAGAATTTGATCTAACAATGCAGCTGGTTAATAGCTACCTCCAAATTATTTCATGGCTACAATTCCATTAATGGCATCCTATATGTGAAAAATTCTGCCTATCAAAGAATTATCCTCTAATACCTTCAAAGATGAAATTATTCAAGCACTTTTAGAAAGAGGATTTCAGGTATAGCAAGCTGAACAACTTATCCATAATTAAAAAAAGAGCTGCCTTACTCATTTTATAAATTCATCAACAGTCAAATCGTATAACAAAAAAAATTTATGGTATAACCACTTTATTATATTTTATTATCGTAACTGAAAAAATAAGAGCTAAACAAAGAGTGATTGATCCAAGCATGCTCTTCACCCTGGGCATCTGTGAAAGCTATTTTTGTGCTTTTCCACACAGAGGAGACGAGGCCCAAACTGTTTCAATACAACTCCGTTGCCATGCTCTAGTTTGAAATTTGCAGCATCTGAAATGCATTTTTTTGCGTTGGACATTTTTATGTTAATGGAGAATACAAATGTGTAGGAAAAATAATACATGGGGAAAACAGTTTCAACTTCTTAAGAGTGATATGAGTTTCATGGGATACATGAAATCAAAACTACAGCACAAACATCCTTCTACGTAGGCTATTTTTTTTTCAACCTCCGATGGGCTATAAAGAAAAGACAGGTGAATATATGAAAAAGATTTTATTACCAAAAGTAAAGTACAATACAGGTTATTTCTCCGCATAATTGCCTTGACGATTGAGGCATTTGTCATATCTGTGAACAAGCTTTGCAATACCCTCTTCGTAAAATGTTCCCGCCAGTGATTGGAAGTGAGTTGTGACGGTTTCTTTGAGCTCTACATCATTTTGGAAACGCTGCCCCCCAAGCCACTGCTTCAGTTCAGGGAAAAGATGAAAGTCACTCGGCCCTAGGTCGGGACTATATGGCGGGTGTTCGAAAATGTCCCATTGAAATTGCTGAAGGAGCCGTTGGGTTACACGAACGCTGTGAGGACAGGCATTGTTGTGGATCAGAACAATTCCAGAACTCAACATGCCTCTTCGTTTGTTTTGAATAGCTTTCCGTAAACGTTGCAAAGTTTCACAATATGAATCTGCATTAATTGTTGTTCCAGGCTGCATAAACTCCACAAGCAACACTCCCTTTTGGTCCAAAAAACAGTTGCCATAACCTTACGGTTGTTGAAGGTTCGTTTGAATTTTGTGGGTCTCTTTGGAGAATTTCTGTGCATCCATTGTTGTGATTGTCGTTTCGTTTCAGACGTGTGATATTGAACACATGTCTCATCACCCGTCACAATGGATTTCGAAAACTCTTCTCCGTCAGTATTGTAACGGTCAAGAAACTCCAACGCTGCAGCCATTCGGCGAGCTTTGTGGTCGTCAGTCAACATCTGGGGGACCCAGCGAGCGCAAACTTTTCTGTAGCGCAACTTTTCAGTAACGATAGAGTACAGGGAAGATCTCGAAACTTTCGGAAATTTCATCGATTATTCATTTAAAAAAAAAAAACTTGGTCAACTCGTTGAACAATGTCGTCTGTAGCGACAGACTTGCGTCCTTGACCCCCTTCATCATGCACATCAGTTTGGCCATCTTTAAACTTTCGACACCATTCACGAACAACGCCATCACTCATAAAGCTGTCTCCATACACTTGACTCATTCTTCGATGAATTTCCGCTGCACTGTTCCCTTCTGCCTACAAGAAACGAATAACAGCTTGCAATTCACACTTGGCGGGAGAATCAATAGCGATAGCCATGTTTACGTGACTGCAACTCAACAGAAAATGGTGTGTTAAACTCGCCATTGACACAGCTTGTGGAGGGGGAGATGCGCAGTCGCCTACTACGCACACCAACCACCTGCCGTATGCCTGGCCATTATACTGTACGATCGGAGGTTGAAAAAAAAAACAACCCTCGTAATATAACATCAGTTATTATTCTCTCTGCATCCAAATTTTTCAAAGATCAAACTTCCTTCTTTTTTATTTAAACATCTGTATTCATTAGATTAAAATAGATTGATAGTATTAGATATATAAATTTTTATTTTTATCCATTTATTTGTAAGTTTAGGTACTTTTATGATATAGTGGCCACCATGAAACAAATCAGCTAACACACAAACTATGAGGCATAAAAAAAGGGCACAAAAACCATGAAGTAACCACATCATCATAAAGAAGTAAAATGTAACAATTACTCCCTGAGTTACAATTACTCCTTGAGTGCAGGTTCTCACATTTATTTCTTGCATATATTTTCTCACAACTTAATATGGCTTCGGAAGAATTTTGACTTCCTATGCAGAGTAAATTCAACTATTTATAACATAACATTTGATTGAACTGTTATGTCACGTTCTTTCAAGAAAAATGCATTCTGTTTCATAATATGAGCAAATGATCATGAAATGCACCTATATATCAATGACTATGCACCTTCACATAAAAGCATTTAGAAATGAAAGGCTGCATGAAGCCATTAATATTAGAAACTGGTTCTATCATGCCAGGCTACCATTTCTAAAAGTATCATAATTAATGTAGCTTTGAGCAGAACTCAGGTATATTAAATATTATACAAAGTAATAAAAAATATGCAAAATAACTGGTGATTGGAAAATTTATGTTGTGAGGTGTTCAGTAGATATGACTTCTAATTAGTAATCTACTTTGGTGATTATCACGTAAGTGGGAATGTTTATTCAAGAATCAATCATTTTAAATCCTTTAAAGCATCACAGTATTTAATATTTTTTTTCAGTCTCAAATTAATACTGCAGTGAAAAATATTACTTTACTTATTTTAAATTGCTTCTCCAGACCAATTTAATAATTTTTAGTTTATTTTTATCATCATATATTTCTAGATGAGCTGAATCATGCATTTTTTTGCAGAAATACTGAACACTGCCTAGTTGAAAGACCTGCCAGATAAATATAACAAAACCAAGGAGCAATTTAAAGACATATGGCTGTATTACTTAAAATAACTTCTTCTCACTTAGAAACAAAAATATAATTACATCTATAGGAACTAGGTGCAATATCAAATAAGTTCCAATTTGAATACCTTCCTAAAAACGAATAAACATAAAAATAAAAATACTTAAAAAGTATTTTAAGTTTATAAGAAATATTTTATATAACAACAGAAATAAAGATTATTTATGCACTGTATTACAAAATGCTTTCCATTATAATACTTGTAACACTATATTGGAAGTATGAAAAAAAATCCTAATTGAATGTAGGAATTACTCGATTTCAAAAATATAAAACAAAGCTGCAAAGAGCTGCTTCTTCCTCGGGGGGGGGGCTGAAATATTGTGCAAAATAAAATAACAGTAATCAGCTAAAACTCGAGACATGTTTCAAAAGACAAACAGTTCAAGGAACCCAACAGCACTTAAGACTTATTTTTATAGTACATGAACATAAAGGGGGGGTGCAGGAGAGAGCAAAAAATTGATGGAATGTGAATAAATAGTCCTGACTACCGGGCTTCTTTTTTATTCACCAATAGTAAATAAGATATCCCCGCTACATACGCATATGATCGTAAAATCCAGTTTGCAAGCTCTTTTCTATCAACAAATGAATCTTCATTTTCATCCATCTTGTGCGCTAAAAGTTTCAATCTTGCTTTTGCTTCACTTGGAGACAAATTATGAAATTCTTCAGCAGCCTGACGACTTCCTTAAAAATAAAATACAAGCATTTAGAATAAAAACACTCACATCATCTAATAATTAAAAATTAGTTGAAATAAATGAAATGGTAAAAAAATGAAGAATATTTGATATAAATTCATTAGAGGAAAAGAGTTTGCAGAAACTCTCTCGGGGGGGGGGAAGATTAATTCATTATTATGAATCAACAAAATTCTCCGAATTTATTTCACATAAATTAGTTCAAAATATAAATTATAGTTGCACAAATTTATGCATGTTGTACTGTATGCTAAATTTTGAACACTAAGAGTCATAAAAATATACGCTGAAGAATCAAAAGGCATAACAGACCGTTAAAATGAAGTTAAAACTAAATAAAATTTTGTTCGTTGACAATCTGAAACCATGCTGAAGTTTTAGTAAAATACAAACTTCTGTAGACAACCTGTTTGGTTTGTCAGCTATAACTGGAGCTGAATCCAGCTGATAAAGGATATCTTCATCTGCAAAAGCTCTTATTTTACTAATGTTTTAAGTGTGGTTTTAGTATGCTGACCTAAAACATCTTGTTTCATAAAGATACAATTATGAAAAATGTATAAAAACACAAGGAACAAAACATACAGAAAAAGAATGCAGCAGTATAAAAGTACTGAATCAAAACTTCTATTATAAAAGTACATAGATAAATATTCTCTCTTCAGGAAAGCAATTTATTACTGAAGTAATAAATTGATACATAAAATTTTCTAGGTTGATAAGCTGAAATCCCATTGAAATATTAGTAAAATACCAACTTCTGTAGACAAACAGCTATAACTGGAATTGAACTTGATTTGTCAGCTATAACTGGAATTGAATCCAGCTGATAAAGAAGATGGTCACCTGCAATAGCTCCCATTTCACTAATGTTGAGTGGTTTTAGTATGATGACCTGAAACTTTTTTCTCATATAAAGATACATTTATGAAAATGTATAAAAATATAAGGAACAAAACGTACAGAAAAAGAATGCAGCAATATCGAACAAGCAGTATTGAAAATTAAAAGACTTCTCTTACAAAAGTACATAGCTAAATAGTTTCTCTTCAGGAAAGCATTTTATTACTGCTGTCTCAGTTTACCTACTTCTATTACTGCAATACCTGAATTTTTCAGTTATCTGGATTATAACACAAGGCGAAAAAAGGTTGAAGACCAGTAAATAAACTATTAATGAGCAGCCAAAATCGGTGTAACATGAGTATTCTTGCAAAACTATTGTTCTGAAGGTTAACTGATACTTCTTTAGCTGCAGGAATGAAAACAACAACTAAGAAACATTTTTCTGTGGTACATATGTTCTTGTTCATTTCCGTAGCAGATCAAGAACACAAACTATGTTTCCACATTTCCCTGTTATTTTGGTACTTATTGATTATCCGCACCTTTATTAAAGGTCCCGAACCCACAAACCACTTTGTGAATCAAAGAAAAATGTTCGTCTGGCTATCTTTACAACTCACAGGCACTGTTTTATTTCAGAAATAATGATAATAAAAGTATTTTTATAAGAAACAAGGCCTTTTATGAGGGGGAAAAATCTATGTAGCCATATCTTTACAGCCAGTGGATACTGCTCAGCAAAATGACAATTACATAAAAAAACATGAAAGGTCCACATGCACTCAGATGTGTGGTACAGGTGAGCAGAGCCGGGACAAGGGGGAGGCAAGTAAGGCACTTGCCTCAGGTGAATCACTAGAAAGGGGGCCAAATTGGCTATGTGAATTCGAAAATTACTTTCATTATGGTTTTAAATTTGCCAATTATTTTTAGGGGAAATGAGCTTCAAACTTAAATTAATAAAACAGTAGGAAGAATTGCAAGAAAACCTGGACATTATTGCAACGTGTATTTCAATGTTATTTCTTATTTATCAAAAAAGGATTTTTTTAACATTTTCATTTGAAAGTTATAAATAATTGACTATATTATTTTTATGAATTTATACAGCTACAATTAAAAATACTTTAAAAATTATGGTACAATTATGCTACAAGAATCATGATATTTTAATTTAATACAGTTACTTCTATTTAATACAAATATAGCTATTTTGATATATATATAGGGGCACACATTTAACCTTTTTGCCTCCGGTGAAAAATATCTTGGTACGGCTGTGCAGGTAAGCACAGATTTGTTACTGTTGCATGTTAAGAACATCGTAAAAAATATTAAGAACATGGTAGCTGTACTGAATGTTAAAATTGGGCATAATTATACAATGCATATGCATCTGTAAATTACATTCTATATCGCTGATTTTACACAAGGAAACAATAGAGAAAGTTTGAGAAGGTTCTAGCTAAAAAACAGAAAATCAGCTACTGGTATCATCTAGTGATCAAAACATGGATGAAAAGCAGCTTGTAGCAATCCCGAGAGAAACTCAATGCCTGCAAATTTGGAAGAGATTAGGTTCAAGACTGCACCACATGTTCACCACATTGACAACCCAGAGAACTACAAACATTTCCCTCCACTGGGGACAAATGACAAACTACATCACACAGGCTCCACCTCAACATAATAGTGACGTAAATGCCAACAGAATGGGCCCTCTCAACCATGCATCAATGGATCCAACTGAGCATGCCCACACACTGGAGCAGCAGTCACCGCCCTCAGCACATCAATCAATCACATCAAAGCACTGGGCTCAGAACCAGACCCACAAACAGAACTTCTCCTTATATTGCATCAGAAATGCTTGGGAGGGGAGTGCGCAGCGATCTCGAAAGCAACTCAATGCTCCCAAATTTGAAAGAGTTGGAATTCTTGAACCTAGGGTACTGGAGTTCTTTTGCGCTAGTCGTAGAGAATTCAACTTGCATTAAACAGACCCAGGATAGAATCCCAAGTTAATTACCATCTTCAAAGGCATGTGAAACTTGTGCACTGCTGCACTTCTCATTGGTGCTAATAGATGGCAACACGAGCAAGGAACTACATAACCAAAGCCACTGTGGTCTCTTGCACCATGTCATCGCTACAAGCTAAGAAATAATTTCTTAAAAAGCTGCTGGTAAAGATGGGTTAGAGTTTGGATCACTAACAACAGCCCTAAAATTTTTACGGTTGTTTACAATTAGAAATTAAATTCAGTAACAGAAGATGTTTTCTAAATAATTTTCACTGCAAAAAACTGGAAAATAAGAATTTTTTTTTTTAATGAGCAATGATGTGCGCTGAAGGATTTACAAATTTAATTTCCTGAACATAAGATATAACGTTCTTTAGTGTCAAATTTCAAAGCATCAAAACTTGATGTTTACAGACATTGATCAAAACTAATGCCTATTAAATCATACTTGAAAGGAATACATAGATACTCCAAGATTTCACATCCTGAATGGGGTCTTTAAGTATCAAACTTTGAATTATATTCCTAGGAAGGTGAAAAAGAGACAAAACATTCTATCAGTTGCAGCTACTCTTAAGAAGTTGAAACTGTTCTTTGTCAATTCTAACTACTTCTAAGTAGTAGTAATCTAAACTGCTTAAAAGCCACTGCAATGTAAATAATTGAGGTTACTACTACTACTTAAAGCAGGCCGCCCAACCGGTATAGTGGTTAGCGTCGCTGACTGCCATGCAGAAAGGGCTCGGGTTCGAATCCTGGAGAAGGCATGGATGTTCGTAAATGTATAGTGTCGGTGCGGCATGGCGGCACTCTAAATATGCGGCGAGCCGAAAGTCCTCTCAAGTGGTTTGGTGGGAGACCCTCGGACCCATCGCCTCGGGGTGCTCTCCATCAAAATTGGGGGCGGAACTGAGCCAAATCGTACTGTCACCTGTTAGGTGCTTAAGGCTGTTTGCCAATGACAGGCATAATCTAGCACTCCTTGACACGAGAATTCTCGTGGGCTTGGGCTGACTCTGTCAGACAAGTGAGCATGAGCAACAACAACTGAAAGCAGTAGCAATTGACAAAGAGCTGACTCGTTGATTTAACAGGGTTTGTAATGTATAGACACTTCTTATATTATTGACCAAGTAAGTGGTGAAAAAATTTTGATCTCAACACAGTGAAAAAAACTTTCCATTTTGAGTAATTGTAAGAACTCAGTTGTTATGCTTTTCTTTCTATCGATTAATTATAAAAATTGCATGTATTTTTACACAAGTTTAAACTTTGGGTCTTTTTTCCCTACCAATAAAATTTGCAGTTTGATACTTAAAGACCCAAATCTGGATATGAACTCCTTGGATATCTAGAACATTCCTCAGAAGTATGGTTTAAGTATATTGGTCAAATATGAAGAGCTTTTAAATCTCATACTAAAAAAGAACAACAACACTACGTAACACCCCTAAAAAAAACTTATAAAGCCTCCACTGTCATCATTACTGCCCATCATCTTTTTCATTTTCCTCTTGCAAGAATTATTCAAAAAATGTCTTCTTTTGACAAGTTAGTTTCTTCAGATGTACTTCACACTTATAAAAATCTTACAGCATTGGTTAATGATCCCAATTCTAATCCTCTTTGCCCTAAACTTTTCAACAAATTGTTTTCTATCATTACACTAGAATCTTCTCAAACTTTCTGCATATTCTTTTTGAGTTTCAAAGACGTTTCTTTGTCATGTGAGATGTTTGTTTTGAGATCTGACATGCTTCTTTGTCATCATTTTCACTCCTACAGCTGAAGGTGGCCATTCTCTTCAACCTTTGAAACTACAGTCCTTTAAAAAAATACATAGATGCATATTCTGAGAATAATTATGAAGAAACCTATTTTTCTCTAAAATAAGTCCATTGTTCAAAAAAAAAATGAAGGAAATAATAAAGTAGACTCTAATTACAAATATTTCGTGCATGCCCGGAACTGGTGATGGTGGATTTTGCGGCACAAAACCTTAATGGTTATTAGTGCCGAAAAATTTGTAAAAAAAATCCAAACAAAGTATGCCATATGCACGAACTAAAAACAATTTAAAATTTATGATGAAAACACAGTTATTTGAATCAAATGACAGATGAGAAATCTGCACATATAAAACCAGATGGTATCAAACACAAAACATGGCTAAAAGTCAGAATGTAAAACATGTTATACAATAAAATACATAGTATTAATATTTTAACATAACGACATACAATAAAATCAAATTAAATAATAAAAACCTGTCTCTTTCAGGCACTGAACCAAATTATTATTTTCCTCTTTCCTAATAATATGGTTAAGAGGA
>KK112598.1:183040-265836 GCA_000611955.2 Stegodyphus mimosarum
TCATTAGGAATTAAAGATGATCCTTACTGTCATGAGGAAGACAAAGCATTGGAAATATTTAATAAGACAGTTTGTTTTAAAGCTGGTCGTTACGAGGTTACTTTACCTTGGAAAAGGGACTGGAGTGAATTAGCTGATAATTACCGTGTAGCAGAAAATAGATTAAAAGCTCTTGTAAAGCGAATGAATTATGTTAAAACACTGTTTACTACATATTGCGAAATATTATATGAGTATCTCAAGCAAGGTATTATTGAGAAAGTGTCTGATGAAAATATACCTGTTGATAAACCAGTCTTTTACCTACCACATCAACCGGTATTTAGAGAAACCAGTGCTTCAACGAAAACTAGAATAGTGTTTGATGGCAGCTCACATGAGTTCGGGCAGTTATCACTGAACGATTGTCTATGGACAGGGACAAATTTGAATCCTAACATGTTCCATCTGCTAATTAATTTCCGATTAAATAAAGTTGCAATTTCAGCGGATGTAGAAAAAGCATTTTTGCAGATTGCTTTGGCAGAAAAGGATCAAGATGCAGTACGATTCCTGTTTGTGGAAAACACACAATTAAATGATCTGAAACTAGCGACATATAGATTTAAGCGCGTAAATTTTGGGATTAAGTCAAGTCCGTTCTTGTTGGCTGCAACAATTAAAGAACACATTCGAAAATATCGAGACGAGCAGCCAGATGTATTTGAAATATTGAATTCTTGTGTTTATGTTGATGATTTTATTACCGGACAGGACAGTGTAGAGGAGGCTCTAAGCTTATCGCGTAAAGCTAAACAAATTATGAGTGAAGCAAATATGAACTTGCGTAAATGGGTATCCAATGATCCTAAGCTGATGATAAAATGGGAAGAAGAAGAGTTCGAGATCCATCCACATAAAGTCAATGACTCAAACGAGACACTTAAGATCTTGGGAATGTTCTGGGATACTAATGAAGACAGTCTAAGCATAGATACAGACAGTTTGATGGAACTTCTTAAAAATAAGCGTAATACGAAACGGTTCATCTTGAAAACTGCAGGGAAGATTTTTGATCCTTTTGGGTTAATAACTCCATTTACTGTTAGACTGAAATTCTTGCTACAAGAACTTTGGGTTCGGAAATTGACATGGGATGATGAATTACCTACAGATATCTCGCAAGAGTGGGCAAAGTGGTGTTGTGAGTGTCATCATCTAAGTAAAATTGCAGTGTCAAGATTCATTTTGAATCCCGAAGCCGATTCCATAGAGATTCATTGCTTCTCAGATGCCAGTCAGAAGGCGTACGGTACTGTTGTCTACGTAAAACTGCGTAAGCAAGAAGAAATTTCTGTGAGTTTCGTTGCATCAAAATGTCGTGTTGCACCTGTGAAAAGAATTACGTTACCTCGTCTTGAATTACTTGGTGCATTACTAGCAGCACGTTTAGGTTCTGAAGTGAAAAAATTGCTCGATCAAAAGAAATCCTCGAGAATATTTTATTGGACTGATGCCAAAATAGTGCTGTGCTGGATTAAAGGTACCAGTACCAAATGGAAATCTTTCATCGCCAACAGAGTTAACGAGATTAGGAAGTTAACAAAGCCGGCAGACTGGTTCCATTGTCCAACAAAAGAGAACCCAGCAGATCTTCTGACGCGTGGTGTTGAAAGTGACTTTCTTGTGAACTGTTCCAAATGGTGGTCATGTTGTGACTTTCTAACACGTTCAGAGATTCCTCATCAGGACTTATCAATTGAGGTTGCTGAAGAAGTGTGTCCAAATGAACTTAAAAAAGACAATGAACTGCATAATGATTCTAACTTAGTTTTAATTGCATGTAATGAACCAAACCTCTTTAATGATATTCTTAATTTGTCTGCTAATTATACTAAACTTCTTCGTCTTGTAAGTTTCATTTTCAGGTTTATCCATAATCTTAAAAACTCCAAGGTAAGGAGGTATGGAGTACTTACTTTAGAAGAGATAAAGGATGCTGAGGTGCATATTTTATTAGAGGTCCAAAAAGGTGAGTTTCGAGACGAAATAAATCAATTAAAAAGAGGTAAGTGTGTAAACCCCAAAAGTAAAGTAGCATCGCTGAATGTGTTTTTCGATAATGTGGGACTAATTAGAGTGGGCGGACGATTGTCCTATTCGGACCTACCCGCCAATAGTAAACACCCTGTTGTTTTACCTAGTAAACATCGTTTAACTACTATTATTTTAGAGCATTTTCATTTGAAGTACTTTCATTTAGGATCACAATCTCTATTACATCAGGTACGACAAAGATTCTGGCCACTTAATGGCAGAAACAATTGTAGAAAGATCGTCTACAGATGTGTGACATGTTTTAAGAACAAACCCATCACAGTTCAACAAATAATGGCTGAGTTGCCCAAAGAGCGTGTCACACCTTCATACCCATTTAACATAACTGGTGTTGATTTCTGCGGCCCATTTGCTATAAAGTTTAAGAATCAACGTAAGGGAGTTTTGAACAAAATCTATGTCGTAGTATATGTATGTATGAGTACAAAAGCCATACACTTAGACTTTGTGACAGACCAAACTAGCCAATCTTTTATTGCAAGCTTAAAGCGTTTCTTCTCTAGAAGGGGAAAATGTAGCAGAATAATGAGTGATAATTCTAAAACCTTTATTGGTACTAATGTAGAACTAAAAAAATATCAAAAATTGGTTGAGTGTCCAGATGATAATTTAGCAAAATTTTATACTACTGAAGGTATAGAGTGGAAATTCATTCCTCCAAAGTCACCAAATTTCGGCGGAATTTGGGAGGCCGGGGTTAAATCCTTTAAGAGTCATTTGAAGAGAGTTATTGGCAATCAGTGTTTAACTTTAGAAGAATTCTTAACTGTTTTAACAGAAATTGAAGGAGTATTGAACTCAAGACCGCTTACTCCAATTTCAGCTGATTATAACAATTTTGAAACTTTGACCCCAGGTCACTTTTTGGTTGGCAGACCTATCACAACTCTTGCTGAGCAAGATTTATCCAACATAAATGAAAACAGACTTTCTAAATGGCAAAGAATCACTAAATATACACAGAAAATTTGGAAATTGTGGAAACGTGATTATCTTAATAATCTACAAGAACGTCACAAATGGAAATTTTTAAAAGACGACGTTCAGTTAGGAACTCTTGTATTAATAAAAGATGAAAATTTGCCTTCAACCAAATGGTTAGTGGGGAGAATAGCTGAAGTTTTTCATGGTAGGGATAACAAAGTAAGACTAGTAACTGTAAGATTGCCTAATCAAAATTTGTTAAAACGAAATGTTCGAGATATATGTATACTTCCTGTAGAATGATTGTCAAATTTCTATTATAAACACCATATATATTGTTCAGTATGATTTATTCTTGTTAAGTATTATTGTTGTGCTTTTATATCAATATTCTTTGTAATAATAGTTTTGAAATTGTTAATTTCAACGCCGGGAGTGTTTTGTATTAGCTAAGAATTATTAGCGACAGAGGAGAATGTTGACGAATAGCGCATGCGCACTTGAAGTAGCGTTGAACTATCGTCTGTGAGAAACTGTTTTTTATACTTTTTTTTATTTCCTTTTAGATTTATTGCAGTTTGAATAGAGCATGTAGCTTCTTGAAATGATATACATATTTGTGCATTCCGAGTTGCGATTCAGATGTGAGGCTGTAAGCAAGGAACCCAGCGCCAGAGTGTCGCTAGGGAAATAAATATATTGAATGTAATTTCTAATAGATGTGTGGTATTATTTTACTATGATTTATAGCTATCGACGGGAAATAGATACATTACACAGGCGAAATAAGAAGGTTAGACAGAGCGTGATTTCGCTAGTTAGCACACGTTGCTATTCTGGTCTCCAGCTATTGTAGTTGCGGCTACGGATTCTGGCTGTTTATTAAGTCTGTCGCAAGTGTATGTTGTTGCGTCAGTCTCCTAAGTTCCGTAAGTTCTTCACCGCAAGTAGTCGGTGTTACTGAGAGCACGAAGTACGTGCCCTTTTGTTAAAGAGTTTAAGAATAAAAGGGCCACATACACCTTTAGGCTACCTACTTTACAAAGTCCGTTGTATATACTAGATCTCTCTAGGAAATTCTCTGTACCTTTCAGGAGCTCTGTTCTCATACTAGCGTCTGGATACTAAAGTGGTTGTCTAAGACAGTGTTTTTCAACCGCCGGAGTCCGCAAACATTATACGGCAATCCTTCCAAATTCAGAAGTATTATAAACAATATACCTACTGTCGTTTAGAAAAGAAAATATTAAAATCTGGTAACTGTGTACGTTAGAAATAGAAAAGACTAAAATCTGGCAACTGCGCAACGCATTAGCTCAAGCTTTCTCAGCGTGTCTGCTGTTGTTTCTTTAATTTACGTTTATTAGTGTTAGGGGACTATTGTGGTGCCACGAATGTGTATTTGCGGGGAATGAGTACTCATATTAAACTATACATATTAGTTTTCAGTGGCAACTGTATTAGTAGGGTAATAAATAGTGTAGCAAATAGTTTATCCAACAGATGGCAGTATCTGCCAAGCTTTTTTGGTAATTGTCAATGCGCATGCGCAACGTGAGTGTAGAAGAAAGTATGTTAGAAGAGAATGAGTTTTTTCGTTAAGTATGTTGCTGCGCGTTTGCTGTGTAAATAAAAGTATATTTTTGTAACAAAATTGCTCTTTACTTTCTAATGCGAAGCACTAGGTTAGTGCACGAATCTAACCGTGGATCACCACAATCAAACGTGGCGTCCGCGACAGGACGCATTAGTTAGGTAAAGGACACTTTTGATGGTTTAACAGCAGAAATGGAAGCCTTGAAAGTAAGAAGAATACCACTGCGTGCAGCATTTACGAAAGCATGCAATAGCTTACATGAACATTTGAATGAGTCAGAATTGAACAGTGATGTTCTATTATCGTCGCTGGAAATTCTGGAAGATAAAGGAATTCGACTACAACAGTTGGATGAAGAAATATTGGATCTCCTATCGAAATCGAAAGAAGTCTCGCAAGAAGAATATACTAAAGAATTTGAGTCCTGTGAGACTTACAAGGAGAAATTAATAGCAGCCAGGATGAAAGTGAAGCAAATCACTGTGAAAATAGAGAAAAATTCGCTGACTCATACATCTGTAAACGAAACCAGAACAGTTGATCCAAGAGCTACGGCAACGAATTTGAAGCTTCCGAAAATAAATTTGATTGAATTTACAGGTGATCCACGACAATGGTTGAATTTCTGGAATACTTTTAGTAAGATACACGAAGATCCAGTTCTAGATGATCATTTGAAATTTGTGTATCTGATACAGGCTACTGCTGCCAAATCGAAAGCGCGAGAAATAGTGCAGAGTTTCCCGACAACTAAAGAAAATTATCCGAAAGTCATCGAACATTTAAAGAACCGTTTTGGACGTGAAGATATTCTTATACAAGTGTACGTTCGCGATTTATTAAATCTTGTGTTGATAAATAATAGTGCTACCAAAAGAGACTTTACGGTATCATCGTTGTACGACAGTTTGGAAACAAAACTGCGAGCTCTGGAATCTCTCGGCGTGACGGAGGATAAATACGCTAGTGTTATTTTTCCGTTAGTTGAATCTTGCTTGCCCCCCGACATCTTACGCGTGTGGGAGAGGGAACGGGAGAGCTCGTCACAACAAGGTAAGGGCGATCTTGAATCTATTCTTCTGTTTTTGAAAAATGAAGTGATATCTGAAGAGAGAATTAAATTAGCGCGTTTTTGTTTTGATAAAAGTAGTAAATCTAAAAGTTTCATTAATGATGAATCTAATATTCCTACTTGTAATGATTTGTATACAGGAGACAAATTTAAAGGAAATGCTCCTATTAAGAAGGTTGAGGAATCTTGTTTATTTTGTGATAAACCACATTTAACAGAAAAATGTTTTAAAGCTAGCACGCTTACATATCAGGATAAAAAAGATTTAATATTTAAGAAGGGTGCGTGTTTATTATGTTTGAAAAAAAATCACATTTCTCGTAACTGTAAGTCTAAGGTTAAGTGTTTAATCTGCCAGAAAAGGCATTTAGCAGTAATGTGTCAACAAGTACCTTCTCAATTGAAAGAGACTAAACAAATGGAGCCCGTGGCGAAAAACGAGGTCAATGTTTTGGCTAGCAGATCTGAAAACTCTGATGTGTTATTACAAACATTAATCGTAAGAGTAAAAAATGGCACCAGGGAAAGGACAGTGAGAGGGATTATAGACACGGGTTGTGAGAGGAGTTATTTAACGAAAGATATTATAGACTCCTTGAAATGTAATAGTGTTGGTGAAGTGAAATTAATTCATAAGTTATTCGGAGGTGTAGAAACAAAAGAAAAATTGCATTCTAAATATATAGTTCATTTGAGTAGCCTCGATAATAAATATGTATGTGGTGTGCATTGTTTAAGTGAATCCGTTATCTGTTCTGATGTAAAGAAAATACCTAAAGGTCCTTGGTTGAAAGAACTTCGTAAATTAAATGTTCAGGTGTCAGACATAGAGGGTAATACTCACGAAAACGAAAGTGACATTAAATTGTTGATAGGTTCTGATATTGCTGGAAAATTATTCACCGGAAATATTAAATGTTTACAAAGTGGTCCCGTTGCGATGGAAACACGTTTGGGATGGGTTTTAATGGGTAAAATTCCAGCGAAGGAATCTTCAGGTATAAATGATTCTCTTGCATGTGTTTCTTTATTCCTAAACGAAAGATCAGCAGAAAACTTGTGGAAGTTAGACATTATTGGTATAAATGACCCAGCTGAGTCTAAAAAGAAAGCTGAAATTCATGAGGAGACCATGCAGTATTTTGAGGAAAATTTGAATTTGGATTCAGATGGGAGATATGAAACTGCATTACCTTGGGTACTGGACCCCGCTCGATTGTCTAGTAATAAAACATTGGCAGAAAAACGCCTGTCTAATACGCGAAGGAAATTGTTAGATTCGGACCAAATTAAAGTTTATCAGGAAGTATTTGATACTTGGTTGAAGGAACGAATTATTGAAAACGTAACAGAAGGCGAAGTAGGTAGAGAGCACTATTTGCCTCATAGGCCCGTTTTTAAGGAATCTAGCGAAACTACGCGAGTAAGGCCGGTTTTTGATGCTTCAGCACACGCCAAAGGAGAACTTTCCTTAAATGACTGTCTTGAGAAAGGTCCCAACCTAATAGAAATAATTCCAACATTGTTGAATCGTTTTCGGAAATATCCTATTGCAGTAATTTCAGACATTGAGAAAGCCTTCTTGCAGATTGGTATAAGAGAGAAGGATAGAAATTATGTACGTTTCTTGTGGAAAGGTGCAGAAGGACAGAATATGAAAATTTATAGACATTGTCGAGTGGTTTTTGGGCTTAATTGTAGTCCGTTTTTGTTAGCTGCTACGTTGAACTATCATTTAAATTGTGCCCCAGATCAGTTTGCAGCTACAGCCAATATTTTGAAGGAGTCTTTCTATGTTGATAATTGCCTTACTAGTTTTAAGAATGTTGACGAATTGAATAGATTTGTACTAGAATCGAGAATGTTATTGTCACTGGCAAAGTTTAATCTTAGAGGATGGCAGTCGAATTGTGAATCCGAAATAATTCCCGACTCTAAATTAGATACACCCGTTTGCGTTTTAGGGTTAAACTGGGATTTGAAGGATGATACTCTTTCCTGTAAAATTGAGTCACTAAAGAAAGAGGAGATTATCGCGAGTAAACGAACACTCCTTTCTTCTGCACATAAGTTATTTGACCCAGTAGGCTTCCTTTCTCCCGTTACCCTGTTCCCAAAGTTGATGTTGCAAGAGTGCTGGAAATTACGATTAAATTGGGATCAAAAATTGCCTGAACATTTGGAAAAGAAGTCCATGAAATGGGTAAAAGAACTGGAACTGCTGTCTGATGTCAAAATTCCTAGATGGCTTAATATTGACAGATCGGTTAACGAAGATGTGAGTCGTCATATTTTCAGCGATGCCAGCAAGCATGCCTATGCTACCTGTATTTTCTTAAGAGTGAAGACCGAAAGCAAGGTTTACCTAAGTTTTGTGCAAGCACGCACTAGAGTTGCACCTTTAAAGAATACATCCATCCCTCGTTTGGAATTATTATCCTGCTTAATCGGAGCACGCTTGGGACGTGTGGTCTTTGCAGACTTGAACATGCCAAATTTAAGAACATTCTTCTGGACTGATTCAACAACTGCTTTGTGCTGGATCCAGCGAGACGTACGATGGGGAACTTTCGTTTGGAATCGTGTCCAAGAAATCAGAACACTTTCAAAAATAGAAGATTGGCATTACGTCCCTTCGGGGCTAAATGCCGCCGATCTCCCTTCTAGAGGCTGTTCAGTTAAACAGTTTTTGCTGTCGAAATGGTGGGAGGGCCCATCATGGCTGTTAGAACCAGAATCGTCATGGTCAAAAGGCACCGATTTGCCGGACGAAGAGATCATAAATTCAGAAAGGCGTAAATCAGTATTGACAACTCTTAACAAAGATTTTAAACCTGACAATTGGTATTACAGGTACTTTTCATCTATAAAGAAAATTGTACGCATGTTAGGTTGGATTCTTAGGTTTTATTTTAAATTACGAAGAATTACAAACGAAACCTCCAAAAATTTGTCAGTTTCGGAAATTGAAAGAGCTGAGATAACTCTTATGTTAGTGATTCAAAGAGAATCATTTAAGGGTGTGAACGATGATAGAATTAAAGACCTCAGACCTATAGTTGATCGTGATGGTTTGATAAGAACTAAAACCAACATTTCTTATCGCGACGATACTGATGACTTTAAGTTTCCCGTCATTTTGCCATCTGATCATGCAGTAGTAAAATTACTGATAATGAATGCACATAATGAGCTGCTGCATGCTGGTACTTCTATGGTGATGTCTCATTTGCGAGAAAAGTATTGGATCCTCAAGGCTCGTAAGACAGTACGAAACTGCATTAGAAAATGTGTGAAATGTCAAAGATTTAAATCCAAAAGTTGTGACGTAACTCCAGGAATTTTGCCGAAAGATAGAGTACGTGATGCAAATATTTTTGAGATTGTGGGGGTCGACCTGGCAGGACCTCTCTACCTTAAAGATGGTCGAAAAGCTTATATTGTCCTTTACACATGTGCGGTCTATAGGGCCATTCATCTGGAGTCAGTAACATCCTTGACAATTGAAGCTTTTTTCGAGTCATTGAGACGTTTCATTTCTCGTCGCGGAAGACCATCTACAATATACTCAGACAATGGCAGTAATTTTAAAGGAGCGGAGAGCCTTCTACATACACTTGATTGGGAGAGTCTGTCTTCAAAGGCCGCTGAGCAAAGAATTCAGTGGAAATTTATTCCTCCCTCCGCACCCTGGTGGGGCGGTTGGTGGGAGCGTTTAGTTCAAATGGTGAAACAGATTCTGAGAAAAGTTCTAGGTCGTGCTCTCCTGGATTATGAGGAATTGCTTACAGTGCTGTGTGACTGTGAGAGAGTAATCAATACTAGGCCGCTTACCTACGTGTCGGAAGACATTGAAGATTCATCCCCATTAACTCCGGAGATGTTTCTGCGGGAGATTTCGAGATCAGGAGTGCCTGATATCGATTTAGTGGATAAGGAAAAACTGAGTAAACGAGCTAAGTATCTACAAAGGGTGAGAGAACAACTCAGAGCAAGATTTCGTGTGGAATACTTAGGACAGTTGCGTCAACAGTCCATTAAAAACTCTACAGCTAAACCTCTCCAGGTAGGTGAAATTGTTCTACTGGAAGATAACAACAAGAAACGAGCCTTTTGGAACCTGGCACGTGTCATAAAACTGATACCTGGTCGTGATGGACAAATAAGACTTGCTCTCATAAAAACAGAGACTTCTGAGCTTCTAAGACCAGTACAAAAACTGTACAGACTTGAACTGGATAATCCAGTCCAAAAGGATATGACTGAAAATATTCCTATGACTACCAGCAGTGGTAGAACTGTAAAACCAGTGATACGTTTGTGAAATGTTTTGTATTTGTTTGAATACTTTGTAATAATTTGATTTGTTTTTATTTTTCTAGGTTTAGTATTATCTTTTAGCATGTATAGAAAATTATGGAATGCTGCCTGTCAAAGTAATTTGTATTTCAATTCAGATAGAACATCTTGGTAGGTATAATTTTACATTTCAGTATTGTAATCTCAAGTATTCGTTTGAAAATATTATGTACTCTACTATTATGCATATGTTATGTTTAACAAATGTGTGAATTTACCTCCCAGTAAATTCAGGTGGGAGGAATATGTAGCAAATAGTTTATCCAACAGATGGCAGTATCCTGAGTGTAGAAGAAAGTATGTTAGAAGAGAATGAGTTTTTTCGTTAAGTATGTTGCTGCGCGTTTGCTGTGTAAATAAAAGTATATTTTTGTAACAAAATTGCTCTTTACTTTCTAATGCGAAGCACTAGGTTAGTGCACGAATCTAACCGTGGATCACCACAAATAGAACGAACTTCTTCAAATAATTTTAGTAACAAGAAAACAGAAGCTAAGCTAATGACAAAGAAGCTTTTTAAACAAATTCAATTGTTATTGTGAATTCCGATTATTTCAGCTGTTGCCACTTGAGCAAAAGAGAAGCGAGTGAAAAGGTTGAATGGTGGCGCTTCGATTTGGTAGATCAGCGATTCTCAACCGCTAGTCTAGTAGACCGTCACTGGTCCGCTGTTTGCAATGATTTTGTGACTATTTTTAATAATTTTCTGTGATTTTTATCAAAACTTTATTTATTAATATATGATAATTATACTTTTATAATAATTATAATACTTAGTTCTCTTCACATTTAAATATTTCTGTACGCAAATGATAATAAAAATGTTACAAGTAACTAACATAGTGGTTTTTGAATACCTTGTAAAGTTTTTTTTCGGAGGTGGAGGGTTCGCGAAATGTTTTAGTAAATTTTATCGGTTCGAGGGCCAAAAAATGTTGAGAACATGGTCTAAGACTCAGGCGATTTTATTATTTTTATCGGTGAGTAGAGAAGTTAGAATTCTTGCTCATATGCTCTTTTATATGAGTGTCATTTCTACTGCTGTCTCAAATCTCTTCCAGATCTTTTTGATGTTACCGCATTTTCCTTCCTACATTTTCTTCGGCCTTAGGAATTCATTATTTTAGAAATTAGCGTATAGTTTTGTTTCCAAACCAAACTATGGAACACAAAAAAGGTCTTACCGTATGATCTCGGAGGTCAAGAAAATATTTACTGATTTTTCTGTTCTGGGTGTCTTACAAACAATTAACGGTAAAGTAGATTATTTAAAACAAACCTCTATGCCCATAGATAAATTGTTTGGCATTTTCATCATGTTCGAAGATTTATTTGGCAGAACCCTCTCCCACGCGGAGGCAATTAACTTATTTTCGACACTTCTGTATTTTCGATAGTTTACTTTGTTGTTGGTGTGGTCTTCATTATTTACCTTGTTTGGTTTATTTTATATTGGTAGTATAAATTTATATTGGTTTTTGTTAAATCTTTGGTTTTATTCTCATGAATTTTGTGTATTTAGTTACAACTGGTAAGATGCCCTTTTAATTCACGCTTACTTTTGTATTTACACTGTTATATCCTATTCTGTATGCTGCTACCTTTTTTAAAATTTGATCTTCTATATAATTCCCCAGCTCGACAGCTTTTCTTATAGTTTTTTACGCACTTTACTTTTTAATAGTTTTAGGATCGTAATTCTAACATCTATAGTAGTGTTCTCAAGCAGACTACTTTTCGATGGAGGTAGGTTACCGTAGAACACGTACTCCGGTGTTTGCACCACTGGAAGTCAAGAGTCTTAAAATGTATTTTATTTTAGGTGTAACAAATGAGCTCATTGTTTCAGTTAGGATGTAATGTAACCTCGTCATTAAAATTTATTTCTGATTATTGGCAGAATTTCTTGAGAAAAGGCCTTTCTGAAAGTTGAATTTATTGTTTTCATTTATATTGTTTCCCTTTCTCATAAAACGGAAAGGATTTCTATTTTGGTATGAACAAGTTAGATTTCTTTATGAAACAAAATTTCTTTTGTGAAACTAAATGTCGTGTGAAATTGTAGCATTTTTATATTTTGTATGCCTGTTTAGCTATTGTTTGCAGTATCACATAATGGAATATTCTACATTTATTAAAAAATTAAAAATTTTGAACGGAGTTTTATGAGCAGCTGTAGTTGTACTGTATATATAATTTTGGCCATTTGAATAGAAATCAAGTTAATTATTTGAATTGTAACTATTCACTGTCTGCTTTTGTGCCAATATCTTTTCTATTCCAAGAAAGAACAGTAGGCAACGATTCTTTTCGAAGTAATGAGACTTAACCAATTTTCTTTTCTTTCTTTTCGAACTTTTCCGCAAGTGATGTTCAGAGTCCATGTAATTTCTTTATAGCCTATGAATTTATAGTGGATCATCTTTGTGTACACCTCGCGTTGTTTTTTCTGTATTGATCGGGATATCCGCCGAGACTCCACAAGAAGTTGAAATTTGTATGAACTAATGTAAACAAGTTTTAGCTTGTTTCTTAAATGAAAATAAGAAGGTACAGCCTTAGTGCGATTTTGAAAATTGTCGCCAACACCAAAATGACTCGTTTACTGCTCATCATAATGTCGCCATAAGTCATCAAATCCCGTGTGTACCGTATACTAGGTTTGGTTTGGTTTGATTTATGTGATTACGGCAAAGCCTCGAGGGCTATTTGCCTAAGGGCAGGGATGCCTTTCTAAGGGAAACTGGCTCGTACACACTTTACGCATGAGGAAAAACACAAAAAACGCCCATGCAGCCCGTTCGCGCCTTGGACCGAACTACCAGTGCTCAGCGACTTTACCGCTTGGCCGCTGGTGTGCTTACCGTACACTAGGATTACACCGAAAATAATTTTTTTTCAGCAGAAACTTATTTCAATCATTTACTTTCCAGTGTTTAAAAATTGGCAAGGGCATTAGATCCAATAAACGCACCTTGATGAAGTCTGAAATATTCCTATTGATACCAACTAAGAATGCTGTAAGATTTAACGATCTGTTGAAAAAAGCAACTGAAATGTAAGAAATGATAATTGGTTTATGTCAGTAGAATTGAGTAAATAATTAAAAGAAAACTGAGACTTTTGGGAACATTGAAAATAAGTATTTGTGAACTCTGAACACAGTTTAGACTGAAAAAAAGGCATGTATTCGAATAATTTGAATTTAGATTTGATGAAGGGATAATCTGTGCATTGCTTGCTGGGGGAAGGGACCTTTTATTGTCTATTAAGCATAATAACAAAAGTTTTAGCTCAGGAAATGAAAAGCTTGAAATGATTAATGATTATAACCTAAGTAAAGGTGGAGTAGATATCTTTGATCTACTGTGTACAAACTATTCTGCGGTTAGAAGACATAGGCATTTGCATATGGTTCACAAAATTGTTAGCTCAGGAAACGGGGAACTTGAAATGATTAATGATTATAACCTCAGTAAAGGTGGAGTAGACATGCTTGGTCAAGTGTGTGCAAACTTTTCCGTGGTTAGAAGAACCAAATATATGCATGTATTTATTTTTAATACCTAATTAAACATCTATGCACTGATTTGTGTGATAATACAGTTAAAAATAGACAAAATATCATCTCTCTGGGGAAAATTCTAATATGTTTCGAAAAATTCTCATGTCTTGTAAAGAACTGTTTTCATAATCTCATATGAAAATATTTGAGTTAGTTACCTCATAAATTTTGTGCTGTAATTAAAAAACAAATAACCTTAGCAGTGTGAAAATCACTTTATTTTCACTGTCTACCGAAAAAAAAATGGCAAAGTTACATTTGTGTATAAAATATGTAAAAATCGTGCATGTGTCTTTTATTGTTGATGTAATGTTAGGTAATGTTTTTTAATTTCAAATAAGTTTGCAAGGTTTCGGATAATAAGTTTTAACTTCGGAATATGTTTACCTTTAATTGGCTGTATTATAAATTTTATTTTTTGAAGTTTGTTTGCATCTGACCTAAGAACGAATGCGAAATTTTTTTCACAGTTTCGACTAAGGGTTGATGCTGATAATATTTTAAAACTATCAGTCATTTTGTAATTTGCATGATAGGAAATAGCAATATTTAATATGTAGCTCAGGTTTTTAATGGAAAAATTTAATTTCTGCATTTAATTTCTCTTTTTATTTGTAATCTCTCTTGCAGTGTGTTTAATGCTAATTAGTTGTTTACTGTACCGAAGTTTTTACTGCAAAAAACCTTTTTCCCTTGAGGAAAGAAATAAAAATATTTAATAATGCATGGTTTTATAACACGAAATCCATTATTTATTGTATAGGACAAATTACAAATTTTAAAATTGTCATTCTAAGAGGGTTTCATTTACAACTTTTATTAGGGAAATACCGTGTCATAATTTTTTTTTAATAACTCAAGAGAAACTATGTCGGGAATCTATTTTTGCGGTAGCAGATCTTTACAATTCTTGGGTTCTCCTCGCTATCCGATGGTATACTGTCCATGTTAATGGCAATTCTGCTACCCTGTTTCCGCGACAATAAGGTTTCTGGACGAGGATGAAGTCCACTTCACGTTCCATGGTATATTATACTAGCTGGGCCGTTGCTGCTCTTGCCATCTGAAGACTGATTTGGAAAGCATGCATTTCATTTCGTTGAACAATGCGAGCATTAATATCACCGCTTGTGTCCTATTCCAAACCAGAGGAACTCCTGTGCGCTGTTGGACTCCGGTTGATACCTTTTTTACTTTGGCTGATACTCGGTATTGCTGCGAAATCGTCAGGCAATACGTTGGTAATCTGCGCATCTGGGGTAGTAGGCTAAGTGTCTACAGTCATGGTTTGTGCCATATTTTAGTTTTCAGTTCCATAGTCGATGCAGGCTGGTGATCGGGCTCTGCAGGTCCGTACATTATGGTTTCCCGCTCAGAATGCACAGCACTGTGTGTCACTGTGGCAGGTATCCTGCATATGGCTAGCTGGTAGCAACTCTTGATTCCTAGGTATTCTCGAATCGTGCGACTGTTGGAACCTATATAGATCTTCTTAATCCTAAGTGCCGCTGCGAAGCTTCTTGGATCGCACCACTAGATTTATTTGATCTTGCCGTCGCTCCTTTCTTTAAGGCGGAAGAGAGCTTTAAATATTTCTCCAGGAGACAGTTTCTCAGCAATTTCTTCAGGTGTGGTCTCGATTGCGACGTCGTGGACTACTTATTGACGCCGTCTCCTTGTTGGCGTTGTGAATTCTATAGTGACTTCTGCTTTCTGTAGTTGCTCCTTCAGTTTTGCGACATCCTCTGCTGTTCTGCAGAACACCTCAAAGCCCCCTTTTCCCATCTTAGAGATGCTTTTCACTGGTACTTTCAGTTGTGAAACTGGCACTCTATTTCTTAGTTGTTCCTTGAGTTCAGTGGGTGTGGTGTTCTTTTTATTTTGCATAATTAAGCCGGGATTTTTGACCTTCCGTAGCACGTCAATAAATGTCTTTTGGTTTGGCTGCTGTTCCACAGAAACAACTAATGAACTGAGAGCTCTCTCGGTTTCAGTATTTACTGCAACTTTTACAATCAGGGAAGATTCAGTATTTTTAGGGCCTTGCAATGCTAAGATCTTAAAGGTGTCAAGGACTGCAAGTAAATGGTCCTTGATATTTTGTATGAACAAATTCCCGTTGGCCCTTCTATTTGTGACAATTTCACGACACTCTTCGCGGAGGGCTAGTAACTTTCTTTTATATGAACGTGACTCCGAATTCAAGAGTGAATTAATGTTGAGAAAGTTACTGTGAATCGATGAGTCTATGTCAGTCATGTTGCATCGAGATTTCTTTAGTTAACACTGGTGTCAAATTAAATTGCCTTGCTAGAGTGCATAATGTGTATGCTTACGAGAAGTTATAATACAAAACTGTGCGCACAAAGCAAATTGTTATAAAGAGCTATTATGACAGCAAACATGCACCAAGGCACATTAAACCCTTATAACAGAGAATAGGTGCGCTAAACACTAGCAAAATAATGAAAAATTAAGATTAAGAGATCACTGTGATGGCAGATGCTATAACTTACTAGTGTAACACCTGCCATCATAGTAATCTGTAAGTAAGCAGTAATTATGCGTGCTTGTAGCAGTAATAGTGACATCATAGTAATCTGTAAGTAGCAGTAAATGTGCTTGCTTGAAAACACTTGTAACAGAGAAAATGCTTTCTAAGCACTTGAAAAATTGCCTTAATCGATTAATCACTATTAAAAGCTGAGTCAATTAATCACTATTAAAAGCTGAGGAGGACAGGGAATTTGATTAGAGAGGTGACAAAAGAAGTATTAGTACTTAAGGAAAAGAATGGGCATTATTCGGAGGAGATACATGAACAATGTATAAGATAAATAAATTGTTAATTAGGTACAATTAAAGAGCTAGTTGAGTTTAGGATTGCAGATAAGAAAGTAAGAGAGGTGCCAAAAGATGCTGATTTACAAGAGGAGCCAAATGCAAAATGTTTGAAGAGGCTGCTTTAGTTAGGAGGCGGATAAATGAGAAATAAGATGTTGATTCTAGTCAATTAAAATTGATGAGTGAAGAGTTGTTAACTAGGTTAGTGGAAAAAGATGCACTATTATATGAGAAGAAGGAAAGACGTTTGATGAGGCTACGTTAAATAGGGGCCGAGTTATTTAAGAAATAAAATATTAATTAAGTTCAAATATTGGATTGAACAAAAAAATATAAGAAAAGGATGGGCCTGTATATGTTAACTTAATGTAGGATATCTGGAGATGGGTACCTGCCAGAAAAGAATGAAAAATTGCTTTAGAGGACTATACTATTAGGCTGAATTGAGAGGAATATAAAAGCAAATTAAACTCAATTAAAAGGCGGATTCCAGTGTTTTTAATTAACATAATGGAGGGAGAGTTACAGGAACGTGTAGAGGAGGGAGTAGGCTATGTGGTATAAGCTTTTGAAAGCTCCAGGTTTAAAATATATATATATATATATTGATATTGGGGGAATTGCAATAAATAAATGCGTGAAAAAGGTTTTAGAATCTGGGTCACTGATCGACAAAATTTCTCTTTAATAATACGTGTTTGGACTGCAACATTGAGCATACAAGCATGGTTTATTTTACTGCTAAGAATTCAAATTCACATTAAATGCCAGTATATATTAACACATCACAATTACTATTAAAACACAAATTACTTATAATGCGAATCCATGTAGTATTAATTTAAAAAATTATAAAACTTAATATAATAGTACAAAACTGAATATATAGTGTTGCTACATGAGGGTGTAAGAAAGTTGCGGAACGCTTAGGTAAGCTATTACTTCACTATTAAAAGTACTAGAAAGTAGCAAAACAGAATTGAGTACCATTAATAGATGCTAAATACTATATTTATGGAATGAGACAAGATATCAGAATGATATAAAACAATTAAATAATAATACTGATAATACAAAATGGACTAAACATTAAAACAACTTAAAAAGTTGAACACAAAAAGCAATGGCGGCTGTCGTTGTTGTTGTCGTTTGAGAAGTAAAAGCGGACAACAGTGAGCACTGATAAAGAAATTATCTTTTAAAATGATTATTATCATAAACTAACAAGGACTGAACGTAATTAATTAAGTGTTAACTAAAATGATAGTATATAGAATGCGTATCTTAGCAGACTTGGTGTCATTGCGATAAAATAACTGGTATCCAAGACAAGAATTTTCTTATTAAGGATAAATTTCTGAACAATTTTACACAAGTACGCAGCACTAACGTAACACCACGTGTTCCTATGGCGGCTAGCAGGTGCACAGACCTTCAGCAAAACGACACCGAAATGCCCATAAAGAATACAAAATTGATATTTGAGACATCATTCGTATATATAGAGGTAGTATTAATCATTACGCACAGAAAGATTTATAATTTTCTTAAAACACTACAAAATTTTCGAACTAATTAGCGATTTTCTGCGGAGCTTTTAAAAGCTCGTCAGACCTATGTCCGTACCACTCACTGGTATTTATAGGTAAGTGAAGGTTAAAGCGGAACCGGACACTCGGTAGTCAGAGCTTTGGTCAATTCGGGAAGCCTAGCTAAATTGTAGAAATCGACTAAAGCCTTGCAAGATTTATTTTAATTTTCTAATAGCTATTTTTGATTTTGAAACCCTTTCCTTTAAATTCTTGTTTCGCTCCTACAACTCCTTGCCAGAATTATTTTCAATATTACGTTTTATGTAAAAGGTAGAACCAGTATTTAACGTGAAGTTTAGTCACTTCCGTAGAAGAGCTCCTAAAGTCTTAGTAGAGCGTGTTCTTTCTTCTGGCTATGTCGTTGTTTTAAGCTTAATTTACTACTTGCGGCCGTTGTCTTACGTGCCTGTTAGTATTCGCCGGTGAGTTTTAATTACGGGTCAACTCTGTTATTCTGTACAGCTTCCGTTAGTTAGAATTAAGTTAGTTTCTTATTTTCTATCTTAAGTTAAAACCCAAGTGGAGGTTTTCCTGCAAGCCCGAGAGGTGTCATCTGCCTTATTATTTTTTGAGTGAATAAAAGGGTATTTTAATCCTTCCTTGGACTTTGTCTTTATAGTTGTAAGAAGATCAGCGAATAGTCGCTAGACTCTTGCCCGAGGTTCTACTTGCCAAGGACACTAAATTAACTAGAACTGTATAGCTTTTTTACTAACGGCAGAAACGAAGCGAGTCGAATACTAGCTGTTTATTAAAAATCATTCAAATCCTAGCGATGTACAAGCGTTTCTGTTATTTTCAGAAACTAAAAGCCAGTTTCTTATGAAGTCTTGTTTTCTTTTGGGTAGATAGCTCTAGGGTGCTTTGTCATAATCCAACAAATCTGTAACATCTGCTTGAAAATTTAGCGGGTGGGATTTAAGAGATAAAATGTTTATATAAAAATTTAATTTAATTTAATCATTAACGTCGCTGCTGAGATCTAAAATTCCGCAAAGCGTCTATTGAAGGACATGGATTTACTATTCTGAACCAAGAAAGGCTTTTATGCTTTTTCTATGACTATCAGATTTAATTAAATCTGAGAAGTTAAACTACTACTATTGGCACGTATGGAAGAATAGTTTTTAGCTGTTTTTAAAGTAACTGAAAAGTCAGTTGTATTTCATTTTGTGAATTGTAATCGTATCTTATTAGTTGTAGCAAATAAAAGCAAAATGTCCTGACCTTCACAAGGGAATGAGCTGATATGAAAGACATGCGATGCGTATTACAGCTTCTAAAACCTTAAAAAAGAAAGCTTTGGGACAGATGTTGCACTTTATCTGCACTGGAGTTTCTAAAATCTGAATAGCACAACTCCATCTGTGAGATCAGAGCATCAGAATCCATTCCCAGAAGTGGAATAAAAGATGAAATTATCAATCGGAGGCTTCACGTGTCTAGCTCATAGGCAAGGTCAAAAGATAACGGAGACCATCTACTATCTTATAAAATATAAGAGAAAATTACCAAACCGCATTTGGAGTCTAACACAGAGGTTGGAAAGGAGAATAAAATGATGTTCATGAGGCAGTAGAAAAATAACTCATCACTTTAATTTTTTATTTTTCTTATACCATTTGATTAAATTTCATATCGTTGCAGTTTAGATTGCATTCAGAACAGTTCATTTACAACTAATACTTACATGCATTTGCTATCTTGTTTCCTTTATGAATTGATAGACTTTCATGAAACACTCGTATAAAGCAATACTCATTGTAAAGACGTGTTTGCTTGATATTTGATACTATTTTCAAAAATTAAAATTTCCTTACTGTTGTTTAAAACAATGTTCACAGTCATAAATTTTACGAAGAGGACTTTTTAAAAAATTTGGATGATAAATATTATATTACTACGTAAGCAATATTAAATTATATTAAACTTAGAGTGACAAATTAGTTAATACTACTTATCCAGATGTATAAATTTACAACATGTTTCCAACTAGTTATTTGCAGTTTGAAAGCCATAACATTCCTACACTGAGTTGGTAACAGCTAATGTCTCTGTAGAAACAGTTCTTTCCGTTCCCCACCATGAACAGTTGCTTCATCTTATCTTCGAATGCTAAACTTAATTACAGTAAACTACGAGTTACCTGGTGGGGGCGAATTAACCGGGCCATGTCACAAAAAAAGATTAGTTTATTGCCACACGGTGGAAAAATTGAAATTACAAACCATCAGCTCCAAGCAAAACTGTCTACGAAAAACGCAAAAAGTAAAAGAAAAGTGAATGGGAATGTCCATAATACGTGGGAATTTTTTTATTCCGCAATAGTATGTAATTTGATAGTTAGTGTTCCGGAATGTATAAATATTGCTAAATTGTCTTTCAAAAGTAAATTGCTGAGCCTTAACAATAAATTAACTATGGAGCCATTAAGCTTCGATTTCATTCTGACGTCTACAGTAATGCATGCAAAAACAAAGAGAAAGTGCGCAATGAAGTGAAGAAGAGGCATAGACGGGGATATGGAGAATCAGGAGAGAAAAAGCACGAACGTGCGCGCTCCACACAAAGAGAACTTTGAATACTAATTTAATTTAGATAACCAAAGGAGCTATCTCCGTACCGAACAGCTTGAAAATACAGATAAATTGTTAAAAGCATATTTATGTTAACTATAATATGGATTATTACTTTTTCCTGTGTTTTCCTAACTGCCCTCGTATTAAACGTGAATTCGAATAAACTGTGGACGTTATTCCTGGTATTAACCTAGTTTATCGGGTGTCGACAGTAGCTAACTAACTACACCTGCTTAACTTTCCTTTGCGGCGCCTAACCGGTATAGGGATTAGCGTCGCTGACTGCTGTGTCGAAGGGCTCGGGCTCGAATCCCGGGAAGGCATGGAAGTTTGTAAATCTATGGTGTCGGTGCGGCATGGCTGCACTTTAAATATGCAGTGAGCCGAAAGCCCTTTAGTGTGGTTTGGTGGAAGGGGAGAGGAGTGGGACCTCGGACCCGTCCCCCGGGGTGCTCTCCATCAAAATTGGGGGCGGAACTGAGCCAAATCGCACTGTCACCTGTTCGGTGCTCGAGGCTGTTGCCAACGACAGTGTAATCTTGCGCTCCTTGCCACGAGGAATTTCGTGGGCTTGGGTTGACTATACGTCAGACAAGTGAGCATAAGCAACAACAACTTTCCTTTGCTGTGGAGAATTTTCTATTTGCACTTAATAAAAGTCTGAACTCCAATAATATAGACAAGAATTAAAGCTTAACTAATAGCAAATCTAAACTTTAATAAATACTAGGTGATACTACTCGCAAGGCTTCAATAATTTATATACGTTTAAATATGTGCAACACAACGGTTAACTTTCAACGACTAAATATTTCGGCTCTATTAACGTAGATTCTAGCCTTGCCCAATAACAAATACAAAATTCATTCTCCAAATGCACACGCCGGTCTAAGCTAAACAGCATCAAACTAAAGAGCTTTACTGGCTGGTTGCCACAACATTCTCCTAAATTAGAAACAAGCTTGTTATTCAAACTCAGCCTAGTTTGCATTCTAGTGAAGGCTGACGGAAGAAATAGAAGGCACAGAAAAGAATTTACACAACAATAATGTATTAACTAAAACAAGCTTTTTAAATTCAGCTCAGTCAGATCAAATCTCTACTAAAGAAAGTATTGGCAGTTTTCCTAATGAAGCTTCTTCATGCCTAAGTACCTTTTTTATGATAAGATTCCGCTGTATCTCATAATTCAGCTAAGCTGCACTATAATTGCTGTAACGGAATAGTAGTGCTCCTTTTCTTGTATATTAAGGTAAATTTGAATAAAGTTTGCACTAATAATTTTGAATGAATTATGTGATTGAAAAAAAAAAGAGGGAGAGAGAATTATAGGGTTAGATCAACGAAAAAATCAAACTGGTCAATAAAACTCAAATTAAAATCCTATGCATTCACTGACAACTACATCTGGAGTCTGCGTTGATTTATTTACAGCCAGTTGTTTTGTGCATGTACTGACCCAGTTCTTGATTTTTATGAAAGATTTTCCAAGAGTATTTACTAAAGCTTATCTCCCCGGATCACTAATATAGCATACCCATTAAAATAAAACTCTTAAGTTTAACAAAGGTTTTGTTGCAATCGCGATATCCTTCAAGAACTCCAAAAATGTATTGTTTAAAATTTAATTAAAATGCAAAGGAAGAACATTAAGCATAATTTCAGTTAGTCTTAAAATCCCAAAGCTTGTATAAAAATTTAGTCGGTAATTCTCGAATTTTCCTTTATCTCTGAAATTTGTTTTCCGTTCTCCTCATATTCTCTTTAAAGTTTTAGTATTCGCCCAGCTTTTTAAATAAAGTTGTCTGAAGAAATAGATCACATTTTATGCTTGGGATAGTTTTGGTAAAAAGGGTTTGTTTGGGTATCTTTGGTAAAACGTTTATTTGTTTTAGTTGCCTTTATAGTAATATCGTAGCAATAATGACAATCCTCTTTACATGAAGGGAGAAGAGAAATGTGCCGAAGTAAAACTTAAAATTAGGCAAAACAATAATCTTGTGTTTAGTGTAGATCTTCTCCAAGACTGTGAATTTTGAGAGCGAACAGGTACAGGTCCCTCTTCATCAGGACCAAATGAATTCTGCCTAAAGATTTTAAAGATTCTGCCTAAAGTAGAGATTTGATCCCCTTGAGTCTTAAAGTAGAGATTTGATCCCCTTGAGTCTTGATCCCTTCTGACTTGATTTTTGAGTCAAGATTGTTACTAAACCTAATTATAATCCTCTTTACATGCTTGCAGCAGTGCAAAAGCATGCATAATTTATTTGTATAGGAGCATTATTGAAACGAATAGTTATATGAATAAATATAAATTAAAATCATAATGGATTTTTTTCGTATTACTCCTGTGATCTTTTTGGTTTTGTGCTCATCGTAACTCGACAATGCTTTTAGTAGTAGGAAAAGGAAAAGAAATATTTTATATAAAAGACGGAGACTTTGGGGGTGGGATAGACTGCGGACATGAAAGAAGTTTGAGAATGAGGAACCGTTAAATAATAGACCGCATCCTTGCTTAGAGTTGACCTCGAGAGCTTAGAATTGTCAAGCTGATCTACTGACCGTTATGCTAGAAGAAATTAAACTTTAATTCCTTAGAAGGTAAGAACTGATTCTGTTCTCTCCCACTAAAGAAAGTTTATTAATAAATAGCTAGCCGTCTTCCTATGAAACATTCCTACTAAAATATACATTTGCGTACGCTAAATATATAAGTGCTATAGTAATAAAAGGCATTATAAGTTGGAGTCAGGTAAATCCTGTGAGACCATTTCAAACATGTGAGACAACTTCTGTGCAATTTACGCTGACAGATGAGAGTAGAACCTCAAAGAATCCGTAACAGTCATCATAAAAATACAGTTTTCATAAACTGAGTATGTATCGAAACCTCTTTCTGCATCTATAGCGGACATAGTTTCAATCAAATATTAACTGCTGCTTTCTTGAATCTTGAAAATTAATCATACAGAATAACATGCATTCCTTCTTGCTTGCCATATCAGTTCTATTTTGAGGACCGCTAACGACCTAGAAGAGCACTGGTAGTTCTACCTGCGTTCAATTTCAAGTGAGCCAGCTTGCTGCATGGGCGCTTTTCTGGTTTTCACCATAAGTGGCTACAAGCTACATTCCCTTAGAAATTCTTCTAAAAAGGCATCGTTACCCTCAAGCCTGAAATGTTTTTCCGTAGTTAAAATAAATCAAAATAAGTTCCCTTTTATAAATAAATTTTTGCTTTCATTACGCCTTTATGTGAAAGAAAGACTTCACATATTTTCAAAGTTTTGCATAAAAATAATGAATGATTTTTTTCTGTCGCGTATTTCTGAATGAGTTTCTGTTTTTTACCGTAAAAGAAAAAATTGTGAAAAATACCAGATGGAATTTGATTATAATGAAACAAATCGCCAAAACATATATCCATTTCTATCTATAGCTAACTAAATTGTTTGTTTCTTAAAAACAGTCATTTATTTACAAAAGCGTGTTTTTAATCCTCTTTACTTGTTTCAGGCTAATTTACTGTTTAAACAACTCTGCACGTTTGGAGTAAACCCTCTGGTTTTAGTCAAGTTTTTGTAATATTACTAAGGCTGTTTAATGCATAATTCTGGACATCATTTATGTCTTTTTAGTTAGTTTTGACTTTCTTCTTTTAGGAATTTACTTTAAAATATTAAATTATGTCACTCTTGCCGGAGCTGTATAATTTGTGAATCATGTTAAATAAGGCATTAAAAGCAGATTGCAGTACTTTTTTTTATATATTGTTGCTTACATAGTATGAAGCTTACATGGCTTTAAAACTTCTTCATGACGAACTGCTTTTATTACAGAAATTATTATTCGGAATGTAATGCACAATTACTGCAGTAATACTTTACTTACTTTAAAGAAAATTTTAAAAAGCATCTAAGCAAATAATTGCATTATATGCCGAGTAATAATGCAAGAGAGCTAATTATAACAAAATCTTGAAAGTTATGTGGTCCTTATAAGATAAAAAATTCAACTAGGTTTTTAAAGAACATATTTTTTCTCACGGCAAGAGTATTTGTTTCATGCCTGAATTCACATTTTTCTTGAAGCACAGAAAACCGTTGGGTTAAAAAGATGAATTCTATTAGTCTGTCACTGAAGTCCTAAAACAATGCGTTTACTGATTTAGTATTTATGTATCATTGATTTTCAGCGAGAATAAATAAAGTTTATAGTATTGCCTGTGACTTCTATGGAAGTATAAATACTTTATACTATGGCCAAGAATGCCATCAGTAAATGGAACTCTCTAGTTCATGTTCTCGAAATTCAATAACAACAGAGGCGCAAGAGCAAAGCTACAAATATATACTGCATTTTTTTATATTGCCTTTCTCCATCGGTGCTTTTGAGAGAAACGAGAGAAAACCTGGTGTCGAGGGAATGAAATGTCGCCCGAGTAGCTGCGTGGATTTCTCTGTTCTAATAAATAAATCGTGAGGCTAGTACTACGCATGCGTCTTCTCTCATTCTCTCCTCTCAGACTCTCTCTCACTCTCTTGAGCTTCCTGCAGACAAGGCTTGGGAGGACTTCGGAGATTCACGAACTCATTCTTCCCAGTGCGTTTATAATGTGGATTCTTTTCTATCTACTCATGACTGGAGTAGTCTTAGTAGAGGGTATGAGTCGTAATGAGCGAGCATCCGTGAAAGGTAAAAAAACTGTACATTTATATTTGATGCAGTAATATTTTGTTAAAATATTTTACAGTCATTTTTAACGGCCGAAAATTAATACACGCATTTGCGTGGTTTAAATTCTGTCAATTACACTGTGCGTCATTTAAAAGAATAATTCACAAAACATAGTGCATAATGACATGCTTTCTTTCTTGTAGTTAAAGGAATTCGATTTTTTAAATCAATTTGTGCTTTCATTATTCATTTATTTGAATGAAACATCTATCATAGCTTCCAAATTTCGCATAAATGAGATACAAAAATTGAAAGAAAATAATAATTGATATTTTCTGTTAGGTATTACCTTCACATATATTTTTAGATAAGGCGCACAAAAGAAAATTTGAATGATAACACAAATATTTGGTAATGTAAGAAATTTTATTGGAAGAAAATAAGATACGGTTTTGTATTATATTAAGGTATTTTGAAATTATAATATCTAATACCATAAACGAAAATTCTGCATGTATTACATTGTACTGATGGTTCAGCTTGCTTAGCTATTTTGGCTTTATACTAATTAACAAGCAAAAAATAAAAATTAAATTATTGTCATATGATACTTCAGTTATATTCATAACTTATATCAAAGTGGTTTTTACGAATACTGAAGCATTAAAAATGTACTTGCTATTATCAACGAAAATATGTAAATAATTCTTGTCTATGAATGAACTATACAAATTTTATTGCAATAATTATAATTAATTAATTTATTTTGAGACCTTTATTTCATTTTTTAGCCATGTAAAACCGTTTATAAGTTTCAGTTATTTAATTTAGTAGCTAAATTAAGAGACTAGAAATTAGGAATTAAATAAAAAGTTTCATTTAGTAATATTTAAGTAGTTATACAACTAGATAATTCATTTTAATCGTACCGTCATTTTCCATTTTATATTATTAGGTATCATTGCAGTCTAAATTATCAGTTAGACCGTATAATTATCGAAAAAAGAGAAAATAAAAGGGGAGGTGTATAGCTGACGACTGTATTTCTACTGAGATAGATTCTTTTGGTCTTTTCATGGAAATGCAAAAAATGTTAAGAACACATATTTTGAGCTTCAGAGGTGAGGAAAAATAATCACCGATTTCGAAACATTAAAAAAGCTTTTAAAGTATATTTTATACACATGTTCTTTACACATATTTTTCAAACAATAATTTCATAAATTTAAACTACTAAAAGATTTCTGCATACGGCACTGAAAGACGTCTTTATCTCAAAAAGTAGGAGTATCACTTTAAAACTGTTTAAACAAAATAAGCTAATATTGCTGCAAAGCACATGCTTCATCAGAATCCACAAGTCAATTAATATAATAGTGTAATTAATTGATATGCATTACTTCCTAACTGCTGGAGAATACTGCCACAGACGTTTTCACTTTTGCGGTGCACATTTTTAAGTTCTAGAGTTTGTCATTAACTGTTTTTAACCATGAAGTAAAATATCAAATAAAATACATTATCGGTAACGTTACAAGCTTTGAAATATATAATATCCAGTGAATTTATAACACAGCATGCGTGTAAAAACAGAAGTTAATGAAAGTAAAGGATAAATTTTTTATATAAATTAATTTTAGACAAGAAATTCAATTTTTTAAGAAGCTTATTAACTGTAATTATCACATGCAATTTCTTTATTAATAAAAAATTTTGCTTATTGTGCCAATATAGTCAAAGGAGAGGTTAAAATTAAGACGAGGGCATTTAACTGAAAACTAAATGTTTTGTTTCACAACTTTAAAGCAATTAACGTCAAAACTGTATAAAAAATCTAATGAGAAACTGTGTAAAAATGCGTGTATAGTGGCAGTATACGTATATACACTCGTGTACAAAACATTAAGGTAATTTGCACATTATGTCGAATTTCTGGAAAACAAATAGACAGATTTTAATCAAATTTAGTATGGGTAAAATATAGAAAGAGATATGCCATTCAAAAGTCATTTTATGTACTCAAAATGAGTCTTACTGGAGTATGGTCCCTCTCACAACCAGAGAGGTAGCGCAGCATGACGGCACATCGGACAGAGAGCAGCTGGAGAGTCCTTGTGGCGGTCGATCCCACTCCTGTAGCAAGGCAGTTTTCAACTCCGGGATGGTTCTCGGGGTGGGATGGTGAGATGAAATTACCCTCCCAAGATCGTCCCAGACATGCTGTATGGGGTTAAGATCAAGAGATCTAGCTGGTCTAAACACGCGGCACATATCTTCACTTTCCATGTAATCGTCAACCAGCTGAGCCCTATGTGGACGAGGGTTGTCGCGCATTAACAGGAACCCAGGGCCAGCTGCTCCCCTGAAAAGTCGAATGTAGAGCTCTAAAATCTTCTGTCTATACCTCATAGTCAGACAGCCTTGTCAAACATATGCAGGGTTGAGCTGCCGTACAGCATTATTGCCTGTCAAACTATTTCACTTCCACTACCGTAATGATCCTTTTCCCAGATGAGGGAGGAATAGTTCGTGTCCTAGGCTTTCTTCAGATACAGGTACGACGAGAATTAGAGTCCAGGCTGAATCTCAACACATCCGTAAAAAGCAAGGTGCTGCAATGAAGTCTGGTTCCAAGGCGCATGTTGTCTGCACCACGTTAAACTTGCATGCTGCAGTGAACAGAAAGCAAACAGCAGGTCTTCTGGCATACAGCCCTATCTCCGGAAGCCTTCGGGAAACTATAGACCTTGAAAATTGGCTTCAAGAAACAGCATACAGCTTCCATAAGAGCTATGAAGCTGTAGCAGTCCTGTGTCGTAGCGCCGAGAGTGAAAAATAACGATCCTCAGTCGTCCTGGATCTTGTTCGACCTTGTGCAGGTCTCCTCGATATGAATCCAGTGTCATGAAACTGTACCAGAAATTGAAGACGATACTAAGCGTTGAATGAGCTCTGCAGCCACCTGCGCTTGCATTTGAACTGCTTCCAATCTAAAGACAATTTTCCACCTCATTCCGTCATCCACACATACGCGGCTACTCGTTTCACTTCATAGCTTATGAAATGTCATGAATAAAATGTCAGTAAATATGTCAATATTGCAAGACTTTATATGGAAACTTAAAGAAAAAATTTTATTTCATTAAAATTTTACCCATGAAAATAGATGCATTTCGTATGGTTTTAGGTAACAATACAAATAAAAGATATCGTTTAATTAATTATTTTAGATGTTTAGCTCGTACCTGACATTCAAAAATATTTCTGAAATGTGATTTTACTTGAAGAACTCCTAGATAAATTCCATTGAATCCCAAGGTTCCCCGAAACACAGTTTTAAAGCCAGTGCTTTGTAATAATATATATTAATTAATTACATTACACACTATCATATTCATGAAATAACAATTACAAATTTTGTTTCATAGATAGTCGTAATTCCACTTTTTTACCATAGATTGTCAAGAGAAACGCGGTTGAACGTTTATATTTTCTAATCGTTTGTTGAAATAAATTAGCAATGTAATTTCAGTTCTTTGTATCCGTTTTTAGCAACTATACTTCCTGTTGTTATAACTTAATTTTACACTCTCTTGTGGCAAAATTTCTTGGTCTTAACTTTGGAAAAAACTGACTTCTTTTACACCTAGAAGTAATTTTCTATAGTTTTACATGATATACTGTGCATTTTACTTAAAACGTCCAGTGTCCATCATCTATAGTATTATCTCATTTTCACATTTAGTCATTCTCTCTTCCTCTCTTTAATGTGTATATATAAATGTATATACACATGCACATTGCTGGCCATTAAAATTGTTACACCAAGTAAATTGCGCACTGCAAACCTGAAATTTCCATGAGAGTTAGAAATGTCTACGTATAAGTAATGACAGTTTCAAACAGAATACAAAAGCAAACTAAAATGTCGATGTTTCATGCAGTAATTACGTTTACTTGCTGTTTTTGGTGCTGAAGGTGGTATTAGGACTCGTTTAAGGAAGTACCCGTAATAGCCCATCTCACAGTTCGATCACATGAGAATCGTAATCTACCGATTCCTCGGATTATAGTTCTGCGCAATTGCTGCTCGTGCTGGTCGACATCCAATAACTGTTATGACAATTTTGTAATCTGTTGGTTCATGACGACCACACAGGACTACGTACGGGATTTTAACGGCCACCATTCACCAACAGCAGAGACGGAAGGCTTCTTGTATGCATCGCTGTTAGAGATCATCCAACCATACCACGTATCCCGCGTCAGAAAACTGGGTGTACTAGATCAAGTATCCGTATGTACGGCGAGATGATATCTATAAAACCACGGGTTGTAAACAAGGCGTCCAATGTTTAGGCTTTTTTCCACGCTACAGCACATGTATCAAAGCTTACAATGAATCTTTTCTGAAGAATTATGCTTTTGCTTACAGCATGATGATGGCCTTATCGGTGTGGCATGACACTGAGAGGATCGAGGTGGGAAGAGTGTATATTTCAAAGTAAAACCCTCTCAGCACCTAGACTGATGTGATACTGAGTACACAACCCATTTATTTTTAGTCCGCAGATTCTGTATAGTTCCTGCTTTAGCTGGGACATTCTCCAGATTTCTCAGAAACTGAAAAACGGCTGTGCATACGAACTGTGGCATAGAACTGAAGCTGCGCGGACTGTAGTATCAGTAACTGCCTTATATTGGTCACTACGCCCAGCCATATAACAGATGCTATTTTCACCAGAGGTGGATGCTCGGAATAACAATTTCTACACAATCTGCATCACTCTGTATGATCTAACCTTTTTAGCTACCCTGGAATGTGACTAGATCTCGACGTCCAACCTGTGACTTCTCGAACAGGGGGGAAGATAAACACAACAGGGAAAGGCTGTAAAAAACCCTTTTTATTAGTCACAAGTCTTTAACAGAAAGGCATGAGCTTCGTGCTTACAATAGCACCGACTACTTGCGGTGAGAACTTAAAAGTAATTTAACAAAAACGTTCAAAAGGTAAGAGGTAGTGCTAGATTATATAATTTAAATTAATCTAACAGGCTGACTCAGCAACTTACACCGGCGATATACTAATTAGATAGCCAGAATACGTAGCCCTTACTAAGATTAACAGCTGAAGAACGAAATAACAAACGTGTGCAACAGTAATGAAATAACGCTCTGCCTAACCTCCCCATTACACCCGTTTAAATACTCTCGTTCACCTACTTAATTTGCATCCTGGCGAGGATATGGGAGAGGAAAGTAACATAATTCAGAAAAGATACTAAAATTAAAATAACTGGTTAGTGAACTAAGAGGAAACCTACAACACATTTATCCAAAATTTTAATTATTCGATAATTTTGTTATGAGGTATTTGTAAAATTAATATCCACATGTGCGTTGTAAAATAAATATGATTCTGCTAATTACTTCCTTCACATATAGCAGTTGCAATGACCGACAATTTATGCGTATACACCGCACACACACACACATATATACTGGGTGGTTATAATTAAAGTTACCCTGTTTAGACCTACATAGAGCCGGTTCTGGTAGATCTATTTCGTGGAAACTTGATATATACGTTATATGGACTATGGGGAAAATGAAACTGCAGCAAAAAATAATAGTTCGGATTTCGACCGCAAGGTGAGAAGGGGGCGCATGAAGAACAAAAAACACAAATTGGAAAATCAGAACTTTATTTGTTTCACAGCATTTATTCAGCGTGCATTTGCATCAATCACGCTTCAAAGCCTGTTATAGAGCATTCAACAGCAGTGCGAAGGGTTTCTCGATCAATTGTAGCAACATAACGTGTTATGCTTGCTTTCAGTTCAGGCACAGTCAATATGCTTCCTCCATGGACACGACCTTTCAGGAATCCAGACATTCAGAAGTCGCAGGTATTAAAATCCGGGAAACAAGGAGATCAAGCAGTCGGAAAAATTTTTGAATTTACCTAATCATGTCCAAAGTGGGCAGGAAGCAGTGCCTTTACTGTTTCGGAAATGTGAAGGTGGGGCACCATACCGCACAAAGATAGTAAGCTCTAAATATTTTTGTTCTTGTAAGTCAGGAATTACTTGTTGCTGAAGACGTTTGCAATCTTATTCTATTTGAGAGCTGCTGTATTTATGCTATATGAAACCTACTGCCATCTTGCTGTAATCAGCATAGGTTCATATCAATACTCATATCAAATAAAAAAAACACATATTGATAATAACGTCTAGATATGCGCGCACTACTGATGTTTCCATTAATAAACGCTCAATTCCATACGAAGTCACTTCAAATTGAAAGGTCTTTCTCTTTCTGGAAGGTTAGTAACAATAATGTTACGGATTTCGTATTTATTTAGATATTCATTTAGAAGGGTAATTAAAATTAATCCCGTGCAACGCAGACGATTTTTGAAGAGAAAGCTACCTCGGAAAAGTAAAAATAAAAGATCGCGCGCATTTAATATTTAATAAATAACTATCTCATAATTGCTGTTGCCATCCACAAAAATCGAGAAAATGGGTTTTACCAGAATATTCTAGTGAATAATTAAAAAGCTTATAAAAGCCGAATTAAAACATCTGAGCTGTTTTAAGCGAACTGTTTGTTTACTTAATGCTGTTATTGACTGTAGCGAATTCGCTGTGAGATTGAATTAGTTTCTCTGTTTTGAATTGAGTTCTGTTTAACGTTCGAGATATTATGATATTGTACTAATATGTCTGAAGAAATATTTCAGCATTTTGTTTTATTTCTTGTGAAAAGAATAAATTTTATTAACTTTTTATCGACTTGCGCCTGCAATCCATTACGAACCCGTACTCACGCAACAATAATATGGATTCTCTAAAACCCAAAACCGTTCATTTTGTTTGTCCATGTATTCATCCAAATTTAAGTGTGCTTTATTAATATAGTACATCCTCTGCATGACATTGTGTTTCACAGCCAGTGCTGTAAAGGATGCTCGGGTAAAAGGCAAGCATTTCCTTTTAGTATTTGAGGTCACAGTTTGACTCAGCTGAATTCTGCATCGATAAACCAAAAGATCACTTCCGTAGACTTTCCTTGCGCTTCTGTATTACATGCCCATATGCTGTGACAGTTTATTTTAACATTTCCTCTGATTTCAATATAACACTTCACGAGTTTTCGCTATCCTAACCGGCCTTTGCATTGATGGTCGTTCACTTGCATACTTGCATTCAGAATACATACTATTGAATCTTCTCAGACTTGGCCAGTGGTCTTAATATTTCACACTCAATTCATCACACAGACGAAAATGTTTATATTATTTTCTTTCTGAAAGGTAGCTCAGATTATGGAAAAGAAAGCGAGGGCTAATTGGCTAGAGGGAAGGCGTCACTTCGGGGAATTCATTTTAGGCGAAACTGGCATCTGCTTCCTTTACAGGAGGGGAAACCATGAAAATTCGTGTTCAGTCTTTCATTCGACGGGATTTGAATTCGGGTAATGCTACATTTATTCATTGGCCTTACTTCTTACTGTTGTGCCCTCTTCTGTAGGAAGTGATGGAATCATCATTGCTGTTTATAATGTATCACAATTATCAGTAACAAAGAATGCTCTCTGTTCACTATCGTATCTACTCATTTTATCCATCAGTACTAAGTTCATTTTCAAATAACTTTTCACATCTTGCTTTATCAAATGAGTGGATACAATATGCCAAACACTGTTTACATTTCTTGCGAAAAGGAGAAATGGCATCATGAATAAAAAGCCATTCAATACTTCCATATCCGAATTAAAATTATAAGAGAATTATATCCATGTCCGAGTTATGAGAGCTGAATTGTGTTCGAAGCAGAGAGGCGTTGTTAATTGTTTATTGTTTTTGCTACTGTGATTTGATATTTAAAAGGGGGAGCAAAGACAAGAAAAGAGCTGGAATTTTACTTCTGTCGAGCTATACATAAGAATCGGAAATGGAATAAATGCTTTTCTGTTCATTTTATATTTTCCATTTTACTCTGCTTGTTTCCTCCCTTCGCGTTGGAATTAAGCTTCCTTACATTTTTATTGTAACAAATTACTGTATTTTATCTGTTTTTTTCTATTGTTCACTTTAAATTTTTTATCGATCTTTGACCTTTTTTTTTTGTAGATTATTTCATTTTCCTTTTGCTTCATTATTGATGTTTTAACATGCTTTTCCCCATTCTCTGAGGAAAGATTAAAAAAGTTAAGTTAAATTCTTATAATCCTATTTATATGGACTTATATGCAAAAACCAAAAATTTATTTAAACTAGAAAGGAATTTTCTGTAATGTACCTACCGTCACCGAAACGCTCATTTAGCTTTCAGCTGCTGCTATTACAAAGTATTTTTACTTCATGTTTAGCTATAAAAATGATAATTACGGGTTTTAATTTCCATTTGCGATTATGCTTTATTTCACTGTGGTGGCATTTCTTCGAATTCTTTTGCATTCCCGAAAATTTAAATGTAAAGGTGAAAGATGTTACCGACTTCAATATATAATTATTTTACTACATGCGCTGAATTAACAGTCAATCTTTTTCAAGCTTCTCATCAACTTAATTTGACATGTCTCAATGCTAACGTTTTATTTGCACATGTATAAGGTATTTTCTTTCTCCTTACGGCTTGCCATCGTGGTCTAAATGGATAGCACATCCGGCTAGCATCGGGAGGTCCAGTGTTCAAATCTAGGCGAGGGCATCACACATTTTTCATGTTTTCTACATCGATAAACTTAATTACTCTGCAAGTGAATTTGTATTACTTGTACTTATATTTGCATATGTATAATTGCTCACAATGCTTATTATGTATATGACATGAATTAAGGCAAGAACGTATGTAGGGTAAGAATTGATGGTGTCTTGGTATTGCTCCACAGTTGAGCAATAATAAAAATTTTTTGAGTGATATAAATATTTTAAAATAAAATAAAATTTTTAAAAATATTTCAAAGGGCTAGATGCATTAAATAATCTTAGTAGCAGACAAAGAATTACGTTGTTGAAATTAGTTTTCCAGAGTTCAGTAATAACGAAGATTTTTCATCATTAGAGCCTTCAAAAGCCGAGACCAGAGCCAGTGCAACCGGTGCAGTTGATTTACATTTTTTAAATTTAGGGATGTACTTTACGTTACAATTTAAAAAGGCCTACGAAACTGCTCCAGATGGCAAAAAACTTAGCGCCGGACCTGCAGCCACCTATAAATTATATTACAGTAGCCGTGTTACAATGCAGTTATTTAAAATGACTACATTCAACTCTAGCCTGCAGGTGCTAATTAATGCTTATGCGCGCATGGGTGACAGGTAAATGAGAAGAATCCAAAAGAATCTTTTATAATTAATGCACGGGTGCTACAAAAATTAACTCTTCAGCGATTTAAGCAAACAACGTATAGTATACTACTGAACAAGGGATTTAATCAAAGTAAAAATGGAATATGTTGAGTTTCACAGCTTTTTTTCCTAGCACTCGCCTGTTAAATTCCTTTAGTTTTTGACAAAAATGTTATTTTTTTTTAAGAATATGTAAGCCACTACACAAAGCTATGATGTCAATATGTTTGACCTCATAGTCAGTCTTTTTTTGAGAGTTTATTTATTCTCCATCGTACCATCCTTTATATTTCAACAACAGCTTTAAGATTATCTTCCAAACACTTGCTCTCTCCTCTTTAGAAGCTGCATTAGGAATAACTCGGTCTGATAAAATTAAACAGGTTCCACCATTCTTGTCCTCTTAAAATTTCAAATTCTTGAGCACCAGAAATGAATGTTTTCGTCAAGTTCATTTTATTACGCCTTTTTATCTCATTATATCAGAAATCGTTTTTACATAGAGTGAATTAATTTTAAGCTCTTACATTCATTACAAGCTTTAAGAGTGATGTTAAGTGGATTATAAGTCATTTGTTTCTTCCTAATAGTCCGCTCACCAGCCGCCGAGCTGCAAAGTCATTGAACACGGGTGATTCAACTCTGGTTCGAATTCCGACAAACATGCTGGCTGCATGGCCATTTTTGAAGAGGTTTTCCATGTATAACGTGGATACGGGACAGTGTCTCTTAGAAAACCCTCCACGAAGGCATACGTCCACTTAGGCAGATACACCTTTCGTAGTTTGCTCTTTCAATAAACCAAACCAGTCTTCCTAACAGTCATAAGTTTTCCGTTTCTTCAAAGTATCAACTCAGATACTTTTGTAAAGATAATGTAGGGTAATCCGTACGGCGAATAGTCTGGATTTCATTGTATTCATAGTGGAATAAAAATTAAATTCATAAAAAATACTTTTAGAGGGATCAACGTTGGCTTTGTAACACATATGATAAGATTTATTTATTTATTGAGTATTTAAATATTTTTTAGAAACATCTGTTTTGCATATTTCTAATGCAGCCTCAAAAAGAAATATTTCCATCTTCAAAGGTTTAAAGAACGTATTTAAGAATTCAGCAGGTTAATCTCTTTGGAATGGACATGTTTTGTTACAGTGTAAAAGATAAAACAATTTTTCCTAAATGCACTCTTGGCTATTAAAATTCTACTAAAGCATTAGTAGAATCATATTCATTCTACAAACACGTTGTGATGAAAGGTAGAATAATTAAAATTTCAGATAATTTTGAGGTATGAAAATTGCAGAAATCAGCATCCTGTGGCAGGAATGACAGTACGGCTGTTATTGTCCATGCGGCTTCAATTCTGTGCCAGATTTCATCTATTGTACTGGCTGAAAAGTAATGCCACGCCATTCTCTCTGTAACCATTAACCTTTTCATATGGTGACAGATCTTGAAAACGTGTGCTTCAAGGCAAATTTTTGAGTCCCATTTTGTATTGAGAAAATGTAGGACAGCCTGGTAAACATGCGATCTTGCACTGTTCTGTTGAAAGTTGGGGCAACAAAGGCCCTGAAAATATATGACACGGCCACACGCATAAAAACATCAGTAATGTATCTGTAGCTGGTCAAAGTGCCAGACATGGGGAGTAAAGAAGAAAAGATGTATACTCAATGGCATTTCAGAACATCAATCCAAGTGCTGGGCCAGTATGACTATGAAGAGTGCAAAGTTCTAGCGTTCGGTCCCTTCTCAGTCTCCACACTCGGATAAAGTCATCATGATGCAGTAACCTAAAGTGTAACTCCTCAGAAATGATGACATTACGACAGTGATGCACCCATGGTGATTTATTAAATATGCCATTGTAAGCGCTGATTCCATTGTTATAATGTTAAAAGATGCCGAAGTATTAATTAAAAATATCATATTTTCGTACTTGTGGATACCTGGTAATTTGCAGTACAACCAATTTTCTGAATCAAGATCATGTAATGTGGCGATACGATCTCTTATAGCAATGCGGAAAGGATGCCTGCTTTCTGGGGCACTTTTGGATCCATCGACTTCAAATTCTCATAACAGTCATTAGATATGCGTATTCATATAAGTTTCTTAAAATTTCATGTCATTAACTGTGCTTCTCTCAGAAAAGAAAAAAAATAATATTTACACCCTTTAATTTGTGTATTCAATATACGCATGCTATTATCCAATTTGCACACAATGCTGTAATTTGCATCCTTACTTCTGTTTCTGTTTTGCCATTTTTCAATTTATGAAGCAGTTAATAAACATTTTTGGAGTTTCTGTATAGGAATTTAGCCTTTTTAGAATCGCTCTTATACCTTCTTCATCAAATGTACACACAATGTTATGAAATACTCTTCTATGTTATATAAAATATTTTAAAATAAAAGTCAAACAAGTTAATTAATAGAAATGAATTACGCCATGAAGAGTAAATAGTATGTTTTAAAAATGAGTTTTGCTAAGTATAACCTTGAAATCAGAAAATAGAAGTAATATTTGGTAAATGGCAAAACATGAAATTATTGCTTTTAACATAAGAAAGGCTAGTCATTTTTCAAATATGTTTTATTCGTATTTATTGAATAGTATAAATTACTATGATTACAGTACAAACTACTACTATTTTCATTTTTACATTTCTATGTATAGCAGGTATCTGAAAAAGATCTTTATCATTACCAGATTCGTAACATAAAAACAAAGCAATGTTTTAAAATCCTGTTTGTAGTAAAGGAAAGCTCCGTTCATCCATAAACTTTAAAATGGGCTCCTGAAATGTTCGAAGAATGTTCATATTATCTTAAATTAAGATTGCGTGGAGTGGATCTGGCTGACTTCCTCAAACGTCTGTAATCAGTTCGATAGACTCAGCCTATGTCAATAATAAATGCAATTTTTCTAGAACTGAAATTTTTTTATGATTTAAAATTTTTGAAATATAAGTATAGTTTACGAAGACATTTGAATTATTAAATTAAATTATTCTATTAATTTAAATTATTTCTAATTCTTGTGATATTTTATCAATGTAGTTATAGGCAATTTTGCTTCAGCTAAAAGCAATATAGCTTGCGCATTTTCCCGCATTGTTGCCATTGCAAATACAGCAAGCTAAACATCTCATCTACTAAGACGTCACTAAAAATATGTGCGCCACAACGCTTTCAGTTAGTCTCTTGTTAAATGAAAGCCGCATTTCAGTACAACGCTTCGATTTTGTTCTATGCATGTATATAACAACAGAGTTGCTTCAAGACAGTCTGTATTTCCCATCGCTTTTTATCTGTTTATGTCAATGATCTGAAAATGGTGATATTAGTCTGACATTATTGCGCAATTTTTCAGACATTGTGAAATGCAGAACAATCAATAGAAATGCGTATTTTTGTTAATTGCTAATTAAATGCTATAAATGCGTTCTTGATTGAATCCATATGACAATCTGATACATACTCCAGACCTGGAGAAGAGACTATTTCCCATGTCAACGCGATATCTCTGTTAGATACGCTATACTGTATGACTCTTGTTTAATTATCAAAAAAAAGGCTTAACTAAAGAATAAAATAATTGCTTCATTTTTAAGGTATTCAATAAACACACAAGAAATCTTTATTGGAATCTTACTCTAGAAAAGAAATGAAATCAGTGTAATGCTGGCTTATCAGAGGTGGGTTCATTAACACCGAAATGTTCGCGCACGTAAACAAATATTGCAATAGATGAGAGAAGTGTTTGGAACAAAAGGTGAAGGTTAAAAATAATGTTAGCTCTGTTAACAAGAGTTCTCGATAAAACAAAAACGTAAACTTGTATATCTTACACACCACATGAAAGAAAAATAGCACTTTCCCACACAATAATTAAAAATTTAATCTAGAGCAAATTAGTATGTATTTAACAATACTGAATGATATAAGATTGTGAGCATAAGCTTGATATACACTGAAAAGAAATGCTAAAGTTATGCTTATGATATTCTTTAATGGTCGTTATATAACTATAACTAGTGGTTAATAGACAGTACATTTTATCTATTAATGTTTGCCTTTTGTGCTTAACAAACTATTGATTAAGTATGAAGCTAAAAACGATCTGTCCTAATCGAGAAACTAGTTAATACTCAAATATTATATGTAATGTATTTTGTTAAGTAATTCAGAAATATTGCAGGATTTCTGCCATGCGAGCAAATTATTTCCAAATGAGGAATTTTTTGGTCAATTTTGTAGTCAAAATCTTAAGCCTTGTTTAGTTAAAACCTAAGGCTACACATTTAAGTAGATATGCATCCAATTTAACCTATTTAAGCAAATATGCATCCAAATTAATGTAATCATTAAAGTATTTTCTCGAAAAAGAACCTGTTATTTCAACTGGCTGGCGAATTAAGGATGGGTGAATAGAATTTCAGTGTTTTTCAAATTTTGATACATTTTCTTTGTCAAGAGCAGAAAGCTCTGTAAATAAAAGTTTAAATCTAGGTATTGCCAGAAAGATTTTGTTTGTATAAGTATGCCGGAAAAGAAAAAAACGCTTTGTTGGTGTTTTACACCAGATATTTACTTTACCCAGTTTCTCATTAGTGGTGCAACTGATGCTGCTTAGACAAAATTTGGCAGAGCTTAGGGGTGGAAAAATTTTGGAGGCATTGGGCAGCAAAAATATAGCGCTGGCCCTTCTTATTATTACTGTTTAGTTCCAACCGAATAGAATAGCTTTCTGCTAATCCTGCTTCTCGTATGACGAAATAAATAAAAATCGAAGAAAAAGGTGTAAGATTTATCCTAATTTTATTAATAGTTATTTTCAGTTATGCACCTTTTCTATCTATTCTAATTTCAGGTTACAATTTCCAACCAGAATCTAATTTCAGAAACACAGTTAATGCAAATGAGTAAGAGTACTATTTAAGTCGATGTTTCGCCGGCTTCGAGAGTAAGAGTCTGATTTTTCTGACCTTTTGGCTACGTTCTCTCTTAGCTACCACGCTCGGCCATACTTTAGGCCCTTGCTTGGCTTCGCCGATTTAATTAATATTTAGGGCCCAACTACTTAGATTTCTGATAGCTTCGGCTATACCTTTCAGATAGCTTTAGTTAAACTAGTTTAGTTTTATTTCATAATCATTTAAGTTCAAGCCCAAGTGGAGGCTTTGCGTGTACTCCGAGTTAGGAATTGATTGTAATTATTCTGAAAAATAAAGGGTAGTTAACTCTTCTTAAGTCTTACGTGTTTGTTCTCACACTTAAGCGATTATTCGCTTGTTAGTGTTCGGGGGGTTCTAAGATTGAACATTGTAATTAAAGAAGTAAAACACCACAAGCTTAAAACAAAGGACTAGTTTTCTACTTTAAAGGTACAAAATAAAGAAGTTTTAGGAATGTGAAAAGTCGCAATGCTGCGAATTTTGCAGTAACGTATTTAGATTCTTCTATAATATAATTTAGTTACTCCTAAGATTCTTTTTAAAGAAGGAGATGACCAAGCATAGGCAGAATTCGAACTTAGGAGTTCATGAATTTTTTATGCTGCTTATAATGACAGATCCTTGTACGCTTTCAGTTTAATTCGCTGGTAGAAAATTATTTCTTTGAACAGAAATTGAGACTTGCATCTTTAAATAAGTTGACTGCCAGAATCTCAACTAAGAATAAAAAAAAATAGTTGCTACAGAATATTCCTTACTGTTTCATCACAGACTCTTGCTAGTTACAGTATTCGAACTTCTTTAACGGGAAAAAAATGTTCCTTGCAAAACAAAACTTTGCGATTAAAACTAAGGACAAAAACAACATGTTTCATTGAATTTATGAGTAAGGAAAGTCACATTTTAGCAATATCAGATTTAATACTTGTATTTTCTACATTTATTCCTTTCCAATTTGAATTCATTTTAGTTTGAAGCACTCGAAAAACAACAGCAATAAAAATATATGTTTAGATAAATTGGCTCAAAATTAAACCAATTTTTGTCGTTTCAAACCAAACTGTAAAATAAAAATACATATCTCACTGCTTTCGTAGCTAGTTCGAAATACATTTAGAGAAAGAACTTATTTTCATTTAAAAAAGAAAGCCTTTGAAATTTCAGAATAAAACAATTATTTATAAAACAACGCTATGGGAATCATACTTTAATTCACAGTTTCATTAGTTGAATAAAAACTCGTTAATACAGATTGAATTTGAACCCGCATTGCCTAGAATCATAATTGGAAATGGGATCATTATTATCACCAACTCAAAAGTATCACTGAACGAGAATTTCAGAAATTAACTAATTGATTATCGATGTCTAAAATAACTATAAAGTTCATCACAGTAAAATGCCGATATGACTTCATATTGTTGAGGTAAAAAATGCATTGTTTAGATATAGTTTAAAACATTTTTACAACTTTGATGTGCAGTTCACTAAGCAAATTAATTTAATTGAATATTCTATAAGATTTAGAGCAGAAAATTAATAAACTATTAAATAAAAAATACATTTTCAATATAAAACTTTATTAAGCTATCTATGAACTCAAAACTACCGAAAACGTTAGCAGAAATTGTGGTGTTCCATAAACTCTTTATGCTTCCAATTTCAGTTTAATATTTTAAATATTAGTTTACAATTTAAAGATAAAAATTTCAGATTCTGAGAGAATTAAGAATTAATGTTGAAGAAAGTATTAAAAAATTTTACAAATCCCCTTTTAAAAACTCAGTATTTATGTTGCATATTTCATGAAATGAAATTTTATAATATTAATTTAAAAATAAAGACAGAATGCAAAACAAGTGAAATTTAACCCGTGAACTAATAGAATAGTTTTAGGTTTTTTTTAATAGTTATAAGCATTTTAGTGTATTCACCAGGCGCTGCTTAACGCAAAGCTAGAAATTATAATTCGCTTACAGTGCGTAGATACAGCGCTTTTTAAGTACAGCTCAGCCTTATGCGCTATGCAGCAATGATGCAGTATGCATTCTGTTTTCATTCTTAAATTGATTATAAAATTTCCTTTCCAGAAATATGCAATTTTATAATAATACCATGTATTATTCACTCTCTTCACAGCTTTATACACAAAATTCGTCGTTTCCCCAAAGTGTTGCACTAATTATGACGGCCACTGTAAGTTGTATTTAAAAATTGTTTATATAGTACTGGAATGATATTTTATGTGTTTAGCTATTTTAGTTTTTCAGTGTTTCTGGAATAAGGGTATGGAACAGATTATTTTAATATTATTCAAATTGCTTGAAATTTAAGCCCTCTTCCTAAATCTATATGTAAAATTTGTAGAATGCTCTAATGATTGAAGTTTTTACGTGTCACAGTAAAAAATTAAATACTGTCTTTAACCGGTGCATGAATACAAAATTTTAATAGAATAAGTAAATATGTAAAATATGAGAACTGTTTCTACTTAAGGTTGCTTTCTGAGACTAAGTACGCTCCTAATTGATACTATTATCCACTAATAACTGAGAATTTTTAATGAAGCTATACATAAAGACGTAATGTAATTATTTTAATATAAATATAATCACATCACGAATTATCATGCATAATCTTACAAACTATAAAACCTTTTTAATTCTCCATACGTAAATATGAGCATGTGTATGCATTTAAAATGTTCTAACTTTGAGATTTAAGGAGTGACAGGAAAACTTTCGGCTAAGAATTTAAGTATCTGTGTGTAAAATAATTACTAATTGCACTTAATTTCAATAATTAAAAATGTAACAAAATTAAGTAGTTTCGTAACAGTTTTAACGCAATTAAAATGTTGCAAACGATTTTATGGATTTTGATCTTTACTTCATCAGATTCTTTGAAGTATATTATTGCAGTAATATTTTAAGAGTGATGAGTAAATGTTACAGAAAATTTTATATCCTTAAGTATTTTATGCTATTTACTCACATTACAGGAGATTTTACATAGTTTTCGTACCAGATCAGTAAAAATATATTACTAGTACATATACTTTTTTAAAGTATATAAGAGAATTAATTTTCAAGGTAGCTGTTGTAAAAACTGTATGTAATAGTGAAAGTAAACCATACTTACCTTGTAAACTACATTAAAGAATTCCATCTACTATTTGTTTGAAATTATTAAATCTCATTAAATACGGCCTTAAAACTGTTCTCTTTATCACACATTTTGTTACAGCTTATGTACCGATTCTAAGACGTAAACCAAAAGTAAAGCTACCAATAAAAAAAAAAAGCTATCTTGGGAAAGCTACCAATTACTTCTTAAAATACTCGCTTTGATATTAATAATGAAAAGCCTCATTACATACAATAACTATACTTTATTATCGTACCATTTCATTTCAAAGCACTCTAAAAAAATTATTCGAAATTGATAACATTTGAGACACAAAAAAAGTTTTAAAAAAAAAAAAAATGCCTCAAATGTTTCCTTATAAATCTTGCATTCGCATTATATTGGAGATGATGCGACATGATATTGATGATAAGAAAAAATTAATGGAAGAGAATTTAAATCGCTCTTGCAATATTGCAACTATCTGTACATTGGACATTGTTAAAAAAAGAGTATTTGAATGAATGACGAAATTAAACTGCTGCTTCCAGAAATGGGAGATTCTAAATGAAGATGAAGGGCAGGGAAGCGATATAGACAAAGTTCCGATAGTAACCACATGATATTTATTGAAGATAAAAAAATAATTCTGTGACTAGTGCTTCAGTTTCTGTCTCTCCAAAGTTCCACTACTTCTTCGAACTGCAGATGGAAAGCATTTGAGAGTACCTTCAATCTTCCGCGTCTGGATGCTTCTGAATTCAGTTCAAATAAGAATAAGAAGATGATACTGAGCTATTAGTTTTATTGCAATACGTATAGGTAGTTATAAACAGAAAATGAGTTATGTTGGTTCAATATTCTCAAGAAAATTTTGCAATAGGTATAGATAAAGAGACAATTCCAAAGGTATATTAATGTTTTTTTTTTCTGTTTGAGCCCTTTGCTAACCTATGAACATTTATAGTGTCCGTTTTCAAGAAATGTAGTTAATATCAGATGCTATATTTTTAGCAAGAAGTTTAAAACAAAGTTTAATTTAAGCTAGCTTCCTGTGTTGTCTGACTGCCTTTGAAATTTTTGAAGATCGCTTCCTCTTTTAATTTAGAAACACTAGGAGAGAAGGAAGTGTTATCTCTGAAATATCATAAATTTGACATAAGCACTAATAACCGTCACATAAGACCGTGAAAATAAAATGTGAGTATTATTTGAGTTACCGATAGAAGGTGAGCAATCTGGTTACAGGATATTTTTATTTATTACGCTCTGTGTTACCTAAGCAAGTTATTTTTGGTGCGCATGATATCTTGCAATAAATAATTGCAATTTAAAGATTAAGCTTTAAGTAATGTTTTGTGAAATTGGGATACGCAAAGTCATATATTATTGGTGAATATTTCCTGGAAATACATAATGCTCTTTTCAATACTGAAAGCGTGCGAAGATTTTAAGTAATCATATTCGATGATCTCGTATGGAGTCACGGCTAGATGAAACATGAAAGAACGAGCAAAAGTACTAAAATAGCTTTGATGTGAATTCAGTTTTATGTAATTTGAGGCATAGATGACAAGATACCTTTCCACATCTTAATTAAGTTCATATAGATAGGTTGTTTGTGTGGAAAAAATGGAAAATTTTCTCTACTAAATCGACTTGAGTTGAAGTTTGTGATATTTCTTCACCTGACTGCCTTTGGCCTCTCCCTCATTAATTCACTTACTTTCTCTAAGCTTAAATTAGACAATAAATACGCACTGAAAGTAACCGCAAGTAACTTAAAATCTAAAGATGAATTAAAAATTAAGTAACTTAAAATCAAATGATGAATTAAAAGTCATTTTGTAAGTTTAAACATGTTGATACAACCATTGTACAGATTTCGGTATTTATTAACGAAGTGAGCAGAAATATGAAGAGAAAGTGAGATTTTTAAAAATTTTCATACATATCATCAAAATCCTATTTGAATATCAAAGAAATAAAAATTCAGCTCAAAACACGATGTTTATACTATCCTACACTTTAGATTTTCAGAAGTAAATTTTTGTAGTTACATTACATCACGTTCATAAAAAATTATAGTTAAAATAATTAGAATTTTAGCATTTTTCCTTAATGATGCATGTAATTATGAATACTTGATAATATGAGTTGCAATATATGTTTTATAATGTATCTATGAAGGTCATATTTAATTCAGTTTTTAAATATTTAAATTTGCATAATATATGCTATCAGTATTAGTATTTTTCAAATATTTTAATTATCGCTTGCTATACAAGTATGTCTATATGCATCTCTCTGCATAGCTTTAGCTAGCTTGATCTCTTTTCCTGTTTTATGTTTGCATGTATGTTTACAAATTTTCATAGCATGGCTCATTTAATTAAATTGTTATAAAATTTTTCAAAGTAGATTCCTTGAAAGTGAATTAAAATTGTGCTCCTTTTGATGATATAAGTAACTGAATTGGAAATAAAAATGTAGATGAAGAAATTACTATTAGCTGTTTTAAGAAGGCAAGTTCTAGTGCGACTATACGAATTAGCAGAGTAAAATAGTTAATATAACAGGTAATATCGTATTTAAAATCTGAGCATTAAATATAAATTGAATTACAAAATAGCAAACCACACAGTATGCAAGTTATTCAAGACCAGAGAAATATGTGTTGAGATAGCATTTTTTCTTTGGCATTCTTATTATGTCAATAATTTAGTTCAGTTTATAGCACTTCAACTGGAAATAATAAGTTACGCATTCTTTGAAATGGTAAGCCACAGGCCCCAATACCATCTGAGCAGTTATTGGCAAAAGCAGCTTTAACATGTTCCATAAAGCCATTCTGGAACAGTTTCATGATACATTGACTGTAAAAAATGTTGCTCAGCATTACCTAAAGGTATTCACTAGAAATACCACGACTTCGTTGGAAACTTAGCAAAAGCAGCACCATTTGGTAACATACCTTCAAACAGTTTTTGAACCTGAAACCAACCAGAAAATGTCTCTAATTGCATTGCGTAAAGTGCTGTTTGGAGGAAATTAGTAATTTTGAGCTAAATTATAATATTTTCAAGCTTTTCTGCTGCTTTCTCTTACATGATCTTTCCCATAACAGTAACAGAACCCCTGTAGAAAAATATTGTATGATTATTTGATTCAGTATCAAGTTACACATGGACAAAAAGCCCATATAAATAATCTGTTTAAAATAACATGTCAGATAACGATTAATGGAGGTGTTAAGGCAACAAGAACCAGTTTAATATTCGTAAATTTTTCAGAACTAGTTTCAAAGGTTTAAACATAGAACCTTCTGCAGCTGCAGAAGTGAAAATGCTCAGGAGATACAAATGAGATGAAAGAAGCCAAACTATTGGCACATCTCTTGATGAAAAAGACTACGAAATTAGTTCCTTAAAAGTTGAGGATAAAGACGGATTGGAATTGCGATCGTTAACTAGAGCTGAAACATTTTTATAACTATGAAACGCTTCTAGAAAATATAATTTGCCAACGGAGGGCGTTTTTTGAATAATTTTCGCTGCTGAAAAATGAAAAGTGTGATTTTTTGACTAACAGTTTTGGACAACGAGGATTTATATGCTTTTTTTCTCCTAAAATTTACCTCATATTCCTTAGAGCGAAATTTTAGGACTCTCTTACTTTGAGCAATGTAAATTAAAGAGTATTGGGAAGGAATTCTATATATACTCCAAGGGATCATATCCGAAATGAGGTCTTTCAGTATGGAAATATGAATTTTATTGATAAAAGAGAAAACGACCAGAAAGCTGAATTTTTGTTAAATATGTGGAATTTCGTAGCTAATCGATGAAAATAAAGGAATGACAATGGAACTCTTATAATCCCCTAAAATGAGAGTTCTTACACCGATGAGAACTTTTTAAATGCTTTGCCAATAATGTTGAGCGAAAAGACTCTGATAGTAGCAACTGAGTTTACGTAATTTGGTTCTTAATCAAGAGCCGATTTGGAGGAGCAAACCTGAAGTGCTCGGAAAATGAAAGAATAAAATGAAGCTAACTTCTGTTCAGTTGAATAACGTTTACGGTAGCCGCCCAGCCGGTATAGTGGTTAGCGTCGCAGACTGCCGTTCCGAAGAGCCTGGGTCCGAATCCCGGAGAAAGCATGGATGTTTGTAAATGTGTAGTGTCGGTGCGGCATGGCGGCACTTTAAATATGCGGCAAGCTGAAAGTCCTCTCGTGTGGCTTGGTGGAAGGGGAGAGGCTTGGGTGACCCTAAAACCCGTCCCCCCAACGGCAGGCGTAATCTTGAGCTCCTTGCCCCGAGGCATGTCGTGAACTTGGGTTGACTATACGTCAGACAAGTCAGCATAAGCAACAACAACAGCATGTTTACGGTATGCAGTAGTACTGAAGTTGGATATGTTGCGTGTGACAGAATACCGAGGAATGGAAGCAAACTGGATGTTTCAAATTCAAAAGTAAACTTTTCAATCAAGCAGAGTCAATAGCAGTTTCAAGCAGGGTCAATAGAATTCATCATTGAATGAACTTCATTTAAATCATCTTTATTACCATCAAACAGAACAAAGGTATAAAAAAGTAACGGAATCAGGGAATTTTAAATAATTTGGATGCATAATAATGCAAACAGATATCATCAAGAATAGGAATGAGAGGGCTTCCCATGGCTAATCCGTCAATCTGGTTGTAATACTAATTTTGAAAAACAAATTATGTTTCTTTCAGCCCAAAATGCAGAAGAGAAATAAACTCGTTAATTATGATACGTAAAAAAGGAAACTCTCGAAGCCTGATTTATCGACACGTAAGCGCACTTTCCACTAGAACGCTGGTTAAATAATCATTTCTTTCAATAATGAATTCTTTGATCCTGCTGTTCAGTTTACTTTTGAACTTGAGACATTTAATTTTCTTTGAACCTCGACATCTTAGACACACGCAATGCATCCAACTTCGGTACTTCTGTATTCCATAAACCATCATATGCATGTCTTCCATCACATTTCATATCATCTGATTTGACAGAAGGTAGTTTCATTTCATTTATTCGTTGTCCAAGCGCTTCATGTTTGCTCCTCCAAATCGGCTTTTGGCCAAGAACTAAACTATTTAAAAACAGTTGCCATTGACAGAAGCTTTTCACTTAAAATTATTGACCAAGCGGTTAAAAATTTCTCATTTCAACACACCAAAAAGAGGTATCTTGGTTTAGCTAATAAAAAAAATTCTCTTGTCATTCCTTTCTCTCAAACGATTAGCTCTCAAATTGAACGCATTTTAAGAAAACTGAACTTTCGGATCCTTTTCTCTTCTATCAATAAAATTCTCAGTTCCATACTTGAAGACCCTATTCCGGATAGGAAATATTGAGGTATAGACAGGATTATTCCCCAGTATGTTTGGATTATTTGCCAGTATAGTCCTCTTGTCTTGGAGTATGTATATTACTTTTCAATATCCTTTAATTTACATTGGTCAAACAAAGAAAGCCCTAAAATTTCGTGCTAAGAAACATGAGGCATATGTTACAAAAAACGAAACATACATATGCGCTGTAGCCCAACACTGTTATTCAGAAAAATCACATTTTACATTTTTCATTAGCTAAAATTATTTTAAAAAGTCTTCCATTGGCGAATTATATTTTCTTGACCTGTTCCACATTCATAAACTTATTTCAGGTCTACTTAACGATCCTAACTCCTGTCCATCTTTACCTCCAGCTTTTAAGGAAATTGTTTCATAGTTGTTTACATTTTTCATGAAGAGGTTATGGCAGTATCTTGAGTTCCTTTCTCTCATTGCTATCGCCTGAACAGAGGCTTCTCTTTCGTCATTTACACTTCTGCAGCTGGAAAAGAAAGTTCTAAGTTTAAACCTTCAAAACAAATTCTTCAAATTTACGAATATTTATTTCAATGATTCTTTTTGCCTTAACCCCCTCCAATAAGAGTAAATATTAATAAAAAAATATAAAAATTCGTCCTCATTTCATTTTCACTGAGATTTGGTCTCATTCCTTGAAGCTTCGGTTCAGTTTGTAGATAAAATTTCGCTTAATTCCGAAGAATGCTGGACTGGCTAATTAATAAATTAATAAAGCAGGTCTGGTTTCTAACGAAATTATAATGAACTCAGAATTTAATTTTTGTGAATGAAAAAATGTTTTTGTGTGAGTGGTACTTAATTTTTTAATTTACAAAGGTCGTTAAATTTTACTTTTAGAGTTTTATTCAAAGATTATTAAGCTAAACAAATTTATCATCTTTACTCAGTTCTGTATCAAATTTTGTCTTACTTGACCAAAAATTAATGACACATTCGTCATTTTAAATGTTCAATTAGAGCCCATTTAAAACAAGATGTAAAGGACATTAGGATTAAATCTCAGTTAAAGGGGTAAAATTTGTGATCCGAAAATTACTGTTATTCAAATTTATGGCACGAAATGAACATGTGGGAAGTGAATCGACATTGAAATAAATCGGACATTAACAGCAGTGATGATGCCTGTCGTCTCTCTTTAGTTCTAAAATACATAAAGGTAGTTCACTGAAGAAGCTTCCCAATTTTTAGCTTTCATGTAAAATACAGAATTGTTGGGATTTTTGTTATAATAAAAGCATGCTATGTTGGCTGGAAACGCTGTCAATAATAAACAGCCTGAGTTCAAGTTTTAGTTCAAGAAGCGCAAATAATAGTTTTCAAGTAAACAAGCATGTAACAAGATTAACCTTTCGCTGTTAATGACAGTCAATGGCTTAGTGCCTTAACCTCCGAGTCTAAGGTATTATAAGTATCCAACGTAAGTAAGGTAATTAAATGTAACGCATTTTTCGAAGGGGTAATTACAGCGTCCACTGGTTCGTGCTCTTAGACGGCGCTTTTGTTTCCGCAGTGTTTCGTAATGGTAACAGCAAAAGAATTTGAATTATGGAAATCGAAAGTTTTCAGAACCCAGATACTTCTTGCCTTTTTTTAATTTCTTAAGCCTTAATAAGTCTTAATAGTTTTAAGTCTTTACATGCCTTTAAAAGTAGTTAATTTTTTCCTCTTATGCTTGTCTTTTGAAAGGTTTAAAGAATGTGGGAAAGGGCAATGAAATAACTGATGTAAATTTAGTCATCTTAAAAGAGGATTTACTACTTATACTTAATTGTCAGTACCGTAAATTATGAATTTTTGCTTTTTTTCCCCAGAAAAAGAAATAATGTGTTCATACGACTGATTATATAAATGTATCGTTAAAATTTCGTTATTTTCTGATTGTTGTTGAGATTATTTATTATGAATTTGTCACTGACATAATTAGAATAACTGGCAAGATTTTGGTCAAAGTTTTAAAAATTTATCATCTGCTGGCGATTTTATGAAGTCCTCTGTGCTCCGAAAAAAATTTAATCTTCTTTTGATGAATTTAACTATTACAGTTATTTTTTGAATGAATGTGAAATAAGAATGAATGTTTTTGAATGAATATTTGGATTCTGCTTAGATTGTTATGAACAATTTTCTAGTGATGTCACATTTGTCTACTGGTAAAAATGTAAAAAATTACATTTGTTCACAGAAAATAAAACAAAATTTATTTTGAGTGAACTAATTAAGGTACTGTGGGAATTGCCTTCCATTATGCATTTGGTAAAACAACGCTCACCTTTCAGAACTGCTGCCCTTCCCGAAGTGTGTCACAGTCTGTTGTAACGATCGTCAGGTGACATTTTGTTTACAGATATTTTTGGATATACGGTAAAATAAAATTTTGACATAATGTCACAGAAAAGCTATACACTGTTGCAATTATTTGATGATTTTTATTGCCAAATTGTTGGTTTTGCTCGTATGATTCCATGGCCAGAGAAGTTTCTGTTCATTATGGAATATATTATAATTTATTTAATGCCAATAAATAGACCAGAGGGTCTGATTGCATTATTTAATACGGCTGTTGTCATAATCAGCTATGACATACTTCGAGAAGTACAACGGTATTTAAAAAATATCAGTTATATTTTCACTACTGCATGAGTGATGTCATTCTTAGTAATACTTCTGATTGAACTAAACTGAATTTTACTAGCCTAATCAGTAATATATTTCACTTTACTACAAATACTTTCTTTTCCTACTTTTATTTTCTCCAAATTAACTTAATGTATTTCTGTGTAAATCCTCATTTATCCATTCATTCATAAAAGTCTGCACAACACTTTGTGCATACTACTTTACTTCGAGATGGATCGCGTTGTTTTCTTCTTTCTTATTTCAATTTAATTGCAAGAGATCTAACTAAATAAATAACTAATTAAAATACATAAAAAAGAGCGAAAGATACAGGTAAAAAGAAAGCAGTAGAATTTGTCAATTGATGGATAATTTTCGTTATTCAAACAAAACAATATACCTGTACAACCTGTTTCGGAAGGATTATAATTGTTTTAAAATAACTCTAAACGTTGTTTCTTTTCTTTAGTTACGAGTCTTTTCATGCCTTTTAAACTCTCCTCTATTAATGAAAAACTTAGTAAGAGTAGTTTTAACCAGAAAATAAAGCATATTAGCTAAAATCAAACATTAGCACATCAAACTTGTTACGAAGAAAAAAAGGATTAATAATTTAAATAAGCTTTTGAATATAATAATTTGAACTTCCTTGTTGAATATCTAAGTAACTGGTGCCGAACAACTTTATTTAAATAAACTCATATAATATCTGAAATCTAGAAACTGGTGATTGAATTAAACAATTTTTGTAAGTTCGTAAAGCAAATTATATTAATTCAAACTCAAACTCTTTAAGTCAGCATCTTTGAGTCTGAAATGAGATAACAGCCTTTCTGGTGCCTTGGTAAAATCAAAAATATTAACTTTCAATAAAAAAGGAAAATTCAATTCATTTTGAAATTTTACAAGTACTACTGCTTTTTAAAATAATGCGGTTTCTTCTGATTTTTCTGGAAACACGTATGCTCACAACAGTAATTCTTAAACTCTAGAGATAGCTATCAAACCGTTTCAATGAAATACTAATATAGAAACTTCTCAAGACAGCAGAGAAAGTTTGGTTTGGTTTATTTAATTATGGCAAAGCACACTTAGACTATCTGTCTAAAGAAAGGGATGCCTTCATGAAGGACTTTCTAAGGAAAACTGACTCGTATATGCGTTACACATAGGGAAAACTACAAAAACGCCCATGCAGCCAGCCCGTTCGCGAGATTCGAATCTCGGATTGAACTAACAGTATTCAGCCACTTTACCGATCGGCCGCTGGTGGGCTTATCAGGAAAGGATGCACAACGAAGAATTCAGTCACCATTTCAAACAAAATAATAAATCTCATCATATAATTCAAATACATATAAATACCCAATTCCAAAACCAAATCGCAACAATTTGCCTAGATTTTAGAAGATCCATGTTTTCCCTGAAGAACAAACACATGGGGACATAATAGAACACTATTAAAATAAACAAAAAGAAAATTTATAGTTAAAACACGTTTATTAATCCTTCGTTAATCTAAGTTTAAATAACTGGGATAATTGGATCCAGTCTCTAAACATTTTAAGTATTATCACATTTTAAACTGTATTAGTAACGAATTAAAGACATATTTAACATAAGTAACAATGTAAACATAAGTAACGAAGACATATTTTTCTTCTGGACATTAAATTTTTTATACTTTTAAGTACCTTAAACTATTTGTTTATTAATCATTTTAGCAGGCATATTTAACACACTATGTCACTAAAATACCTCATTTTAAAATAGTCCAATATTCACAAATTTAGACAATTTAAACACACAAATTTCTAATCCTCTCATTAACATTTAAAATTAATTAAGCACTCTCAATTTTTACATTAACCACAAAATTTGAAATTCCTTTTGTACCACTTAAATTCAGGTAAAGTAAAAATTATCCTCACTTAATATAATACACTATGGTATCAAAGTATATATGAAAAAGCACTTACGGTGGGAAGAATGCCAGTAAATTTTTTTTCCATGCAGTCAAGAGCCGAAGCGCAAGCAAACACCATTCAATTTCCTGACCTCAAAAATCTATTTAGAATCGGCAGAGCTAAAGTCTTGAAGTACTCACAGCTATTTCAGGCCGCCGTGATATTCTAACCCACTCCCACTGCTATTGTTCAGCATCCGTTGAAATCTTTCTGATGAATTTAATGCCATATTGATCCATAAGGTTAAGATGAATTTACTATCAATACCACTGGAAAGAAATAGCCTCCCAGCTAGTGGACTCCCTTAAGGTAGTGTAAAACTCTGAAAATTAAGTGTTGAGAAGAATACACCCAGTTACCCGTTATCACGTGAGAGACATATCGGAAACCCTGAATCTCGCTTCAAAAATATAGCTCTTGGCTGAACAAAAACCTGGATCTCCTAGCAAAATTTATCCACGGCTAGTCTGAATTTTATCGGTTAAACGAAAAAGCGGTCCCAAACTCGCTTATGCCAGCAAGCCCGCAACAGGTGAAGTCCTTTCTTCCTCTCTCTCTCTCTTTTTAATGATTCAATGAAGATGAAAAATCACTCCTACCTCCCCTGCAACAACGTTTAAAACCTATGCTTCTCTAAAATGACAACCGCCTCTAAATTAATTATTGGATCGAATTAGTTATAAATTAATATCTACCCATTTAAATCCTTTTCTTAAACTCTCTCAAACCAAAGAGAAAAGGGTAATAATTTATAGCCATTTTTCTGAGAAAAAGTTGTAGAGACATTAGGACTATTTCGAAGCAGGAGACATGAAAAATATGCAATTCCTTCGCCTGGAATCGAACCACGGACCTCTGAAATACCGGCTCAGTGTGCTGACCATTACACCACGAAGGCACGCTAAGAATGTGGGAGATATACCTTATATACTCCCCTTTTTAAAGGGCGACTAGGGTTTTAGGGGACCTAGTCGCCAAATCCTGGGTGTGGAGAGTCATCATCCACAACCCTTTTTAGTTCGGGCGCCAGTGTAAAGACATTAGGTTAATTACAAGCAGGAGACATGAAAAATATGTAATTCCTTCGCCGGGAATCGAACCACGGACCTCTGAAATACCGGCTCAGTGTGCTGACCATTACACCACGAAGGCACGCTAAGAATGTGGGAGATATACCTTATAAAGTGACATTCAAAAGTGACACTCTTCCAAACGTGATACTCAAAACTTAGCGGAATGTTCTTAAACGAATTTCTGTCACAGCTGTGACAACGGTAGTACTAAACAAATCATAAAATCTCAGACTTTGAGAAGAAGACGAAATTTCTCGTCTGTCACCAGAGAAAAAGGTGTTCCATGGACTTTGACCCTAAACGGTGGTCGCGTAGGAAAGAAAATCCCCCGCTATTTAGCTGTACAATCCTTTTCACTAGCTTTTCTTAAAAATAGAGCATTAAAGTGAAAATTGTGTAATTAATTGTAAAACTAAATGACAATATACACCGAAGGGCCATTACATTATGACCACCCTTCATCTATAACAATGGACTCGCTGAGGAACAAAACCACTGCGCATGCGAGGCTGATATTGGAGTATATACGGAGGCTACGCATTGTCTTTCCAAACATTGAGCGATTAGCGACATTATAGGAAGGGCAGCTGATTTATCAGACTTCGATGAAGGTCAAATCGTTATGGCTTGGCGACTGGAAACATCAATATCAGCAACGGCGCGTCGCTTAGTGTTGTTGTTGTGAGCACATATCGAAAGTTGTGTAAGGATGGTAAAACGACATGTCTCCGGCCATCAGTGTGTCGACGACGGTGCATTGATTCCAGAGGGGAGCGGATTATTCGCCGTGACCGAAGAACTACAACAACTTAATTCACCACCAGCTACAACCGTGGGGACCCAGACAGTGTTACTCAACACTGCGGCGTGCATTGGTGCGTATGGACCTCCGCAACAGGAGGCCGAAGCATGTCCCTGCACTGACGACACGTCATCGTCAGCTGCATCTGCAATAGGGCAAGAAACATTGGAATTGGACATTAGAAAAATGAAAGAAAGTTGCATGTTCCGACGAATCACATTTTCTGGTCCATCACATGGATGAGCATGTGCTAATACGCCGATTTCCAAACAAAACCCTGGATCTTGGATACACAAATGGAGCCGGTGGCGACGGTACTAGGGTGTGGACAATGTTTTCATGGAGCACATTAGGACCCATAATCTCCCCAGAACAATTCCTGATGTCTGCGCGCTATGTGAACATCCCATTCACGGCAACAATCAAGTTCACCCATTCACGACAACAATATTTCCGGCGGCGGATGGCGTTTGCCAACAGTATAATGTCCCATGTCATAAGGGTCGAATTGTAAGCGAGTGGTTCGAGGAGCATTCCGGTGACTTTCAAGTCATGCCTTGACTTTCAAGTTCACCTGGCATTAATCTAATAGAGCATTTGTTGTCGGGAAACCAACTTCGTGCTGCCACGCTAACCCCTCTCAATGTGCGGGAATTGCAGGACCAGTTGGTGAGCGCTTAGTACGAGATACCTGAGACTACGTATCAGCATCTTGTGAAGTCAATGTCAAGCCGGGTTCTGGCACTTTTGAGGGCTAAAGTGGTCCTATATGTTATTAGCAGGGTGATCATAATGTGATAGCTCTTCGGTGTGCACTAATGTTTGTGAAAAATGCAACACCATGAAGGAATTGTCGAAAATGAAAGAAATTTATTCTGCATATTACTGATAATGGTACAAAAAATCGATCAAATTTACAAGACAAAAAAACGAAACGAACATTGAAAATCAGTACTTTGTGTGTCCGCCACGCTGAGCGATGAGAGCCTGTATACGTCGTGGCATTGAATCAGAGAAGTTCTGAATGTAATCCTGGGGAACGGCATTTCATATGGCTTCGCCTTGACGTGACGTCAAAGTTCAGCCTTAGTATGTGACCCACCAGCTGTACGAGCGAGTCGCCGACCGATGAGACATGCACAATGAACGACATATCCGGGGAATGAGCAGGCCATGGAAGAAGCGAAACCTGTTGTGTCCTAAGAAGGCTTGCGCTGTCTGATAAACATGTGCACGGGCATTATCCTACTGAAATATAGCGCGCCCGGAATGCGTCGAAGAATGGAGAGGATCTCTGTGCCCCAAACTTCCCTTATGTAGCGATCACTGTTGAAGTTTCCTGAAATATGCATTCGATGGGATCTACAATTATGCCCAATAGCTCCCTACACCGTGATGCCAGGCGTTTATGTGGTATGACACTGGATAACACACTGCTGGAGCAGACGTTCCCCTCTGTAATGTCTGACGCGTACTATTCCATTATTTTACTCCAGACTGTAGAGAGATTCATCTGAGAAAACGCCACAGGTTACGCCATGCACTGTTCTGCTGTACCCATTGAAGACGAAGGCGTCTGCAAATCAGAGAAAGCGAAATTCTGCGCATAGGAATACTCGCAAGCACTTAAGGCTGTAGTGGAGCTAGACAACACAACACCAATAGCCGTGCTCCAATGTTGGGCTAATTCATGAGAGGACTCTGTACGATCTGTCACAGATATCTGTCGTCCCGTGCCGTTTTGCTAATGTGATCCCTACTGCCAGGATTTCGCCTTGTTTGGTTCTCCTCTGTCCATGTCTCAAAACACGCATCACTGTTGTGGCATTACCCTGCGTGGGAACTGCGATTGCTCGGTACGGAAGTCCAGCCTCTCGTATACCAACGATTCAGCCTCATTCGAACTCCGTTAGTTGTCCGTTAGTATCCGCTGTTGACAAGGCATATTGACCACTAATTAAACGTTCACGGCAGGCAGAAGACGATAAACAGGTTTCAGGTATATACGTGGAACAAGCGGCCGGTTCTCATTCCACGCATGTTCAGTCACTTTATAATTCTAATAATTTGCATGCCTTACCTCACTTTATATTTCCTGCAAATTTGGTTCTATTTACATAATTCTTTCATAGTGTTGCAATTTTCACAAACAACCGTGTAATAAATGCATTTAGAATTAGTATGCAAATATTAAGTTCAGTAAGAATTAGTATTAAGTTTATTATGCCCGTCAATTAATACACAACAAACTTTATTGCCGGGAGTCTTCAGTAAGCTTTGATCTTCCTTCTCTTCAACCCCTTCATTCTAAGAACAACTTTTATTTGAGAAAAATTTGGCTTGGTTGTTATCATTGCCACAAAATAAAAACGAAACTTTCAAGAACAACCTTTTGTCATTCAAACACGTCTAAGTCACTTCCTGTTGTCACCTGATGCAAAATGGCTGCGGTTTAGGCCATGCCTCTTTATAACATCGGCATCTGCTGAGGACCTTCTCTTACTGCTCCCGTGGTTAAAGATAATACCGAGTTAGAACCTGAATCGAATCAAGTTTGATAAATACAAGACTAAGGCAGATGTGTTAACGAGTTTTATTTTAAAAATATACAGGTGTTGAATTTATTGTATGCAAAAATGACTGAAGCAGAAATTATTCAGTTAACATTACCCAGGCTGTTGCCGCATAGTCAAGATTTTCTGGACTTCAAAATCCCTGGTGTGTCAGGACAGCTTTTAGAGTTAGTGGTGAGATTTGAAAATCGGCGTGCATCATTAAATATATACATAGATGGGAATTCTAGGAAAGAGTTAGGGGAAAGTTTTGGAAGCTTGTATTCGAAAGAGGTGCTAAATTTCACGGCAGTAGTCCTTTTGGAGCTCAGCAAAATGTTTCCTCCATTAATGGCGATTGCCAAGATTAATTTCAAAAGTGAAAAGAGGGATGATAAGCGAAAACCTTTAAATTAGGCAGGACATTGTGGGTCAGAGAGATCAGTCACCCCACATGAAAGAAAAAGCCTAGCATGTCCAACTAAATGCAGTACTAATTAAAAATCTCTCTAGTTATTCAGTTTGTTTTAAATTTCATTCCTTCAATCGCATTTCTGGTTACAGGAAAGCAAATGCGTTTTAGACAAAAAAAATTTTGAAAGAAATTTTAGAAAGTATAATTTATCCGATGAGGCAGTAACCAAGGTCATAACAGTAGAGGAAAGAAAGTCACTTTAAACGTGCAAATAAAAAATAAACAACAAAATGTGGGGTTTTTTTTTTTTTTTTTTTTTTTTTTTTTTGTTTGGAAAAATTTTTTTTTTTTTTTTTTTTTTTTTTGATGTGTGGACAAATTTTTACAGGCAAACATGAGTTGGTGCGCAAATTAATTTTCAGAAGAATACCATACAGTTGATTATAAGCACATTGCGGAGAAAGATATAAAACCACCAAATTTGGAAGAACAGTATCAGGAAGAAAAACAAAGTTCCAGCTGTTGGTAAGAAATTTTTCAGATTTATTTGATGATGCCCCAGGTTAACACATGTGGTGAGTAACTCGACGAAAACAGGAAATAATCCCTCATTTAAAGCAAAACCCTACCTCTACGATAAAGTTAAGGAGGAGATTATAGAAAGGCATATTGGGGACATGCTGAGAAATAAAATTATAACCCTCACAAGTAGTCCCTACGATCGCCTTATAGTACTACTCTGGAAAACATTCCACTGATTTTTAAGTCCTCCATATGTCTCCTTCCACCGATTTTTAAGGCCTGGCGATTTGCTATGGATTACCGGAACTAAAGACTATAGCAAAATATTCGGTTTATTCCTTACCAATAATCGAAGAGATTATAAGGAAAATTAAATCTACAAAATACGCTGAAGAGACAGAACATTATGACCACCTACTCAATACCACATTGCACGACCTTTGGCCTGCAAAATAGCTGGAATTCGCCTTGACATAGATGCCACAAGTTCTTGATAGATGATTGGAGACAGGTTGTGCCAAATGTCTAAGCAGCAGTCACGCAATGTCGAGATATTCCGACATGGTGCTGTGTGAGCTCCGAACTGCCGCACCTTGACATCCCCTATCGGGTTATGATCTAGCTAGTTATATGCCCAGGACATTAATTAGAATTCATCCTTATGCTCCTCAAAACACTCCAACGCAATTCGAGGCTTGTGACATGAAGCGTTGTCCTGCTGGAAGATTCCACTTCCAATTGGGAAGACAGACAATATGTAAGAGGGCAATGGATCAGCAATTATGTTCAGACAGTCCGCAGATTTCATGGTCTGCTCTACCACAGCTAAGGGCCCCATAGCCAGCCATCAGACTGTCCCCCAAAGCATAATACCGCCACCAACAGCTTGTGTATGGTCTGCTGTACAGGGAGGGAGCAACTTCTCGCCTGAAAGACGGCGTACCCTGCCATGACCATCGACGTGATGAATGAGAAATCGTGATTCATCCGACCATTTAACTGTCTTCCATGGTCCAGTCTTGATGTTCCCGGGGATCACTGTAGGCGTAATGAGGCTTGGTCAACAGAGGCACACGAGTGGGACGTATGCTGCGTAGTCCCACATCCAATAGTATCTGCTGAACTGTACGTTTCGAAACACTTGCATTTGGACCCGCATTGTGTTGGGCTGTTAGCTGAGCCACTGTCTGGCGCCAATTTTGCTGTACGAAGCGGGACAGTCTTAAACGTCATTTGTCTTTGATGACGCGTGGACGTCCAACACCTTGGCGTCTATTCCTGGTTTCGCCGTCATTTATCGACTTTCAATAAATGCTAATAATGGCAGATCATGAATAACATGCTAGTCGTGCAGTTTCCGATATACGCATTCCAGGTCTCCATGTCAATATAATCTGCCCACTATGAAATTTGCTTAGATCAGCAGCCTTTCCCATCACTCGCAAAGGTAAGTGCTGGAAGGATTCCTTACCTTCCCCAGCAGCAGTTAAACATTTAACTGCTGCTGGGGAACTTCCTGTATAACTTCCTGTATGAAACTAACCCCCTTAAGTTTCATACAGGAAGTTTGATTGTTTTCCCGTAAACCATTTGTGCAATGTAGTATCCAGAGTCTTCTTTCAACGCTGCCCTGAGACCTAAAAGATTTGTTGGAATGGATTCAGACCACTTAATGGAATTATGACATTTGATAGCAGCTTTCGAAGTACAATGAAATCTCTCAGTTTTGCCGTTGCACTGTGGTTGGAATGAAGTAGTGTGTTTAATTTTGACTCCACATATAACTGCCAAGTTTTGAAATAGTTCAGAAGTAAACTGTGCTCCACGACCTGTAGTAACTTGATATGGAACTCCAAAAAGAGAGATCCAGTTTTTATAAAATGCTCTGGCAACTGTTTCTGCAGTTGTATTACTCAAAGGAATGGCTTCCATCCAACCGGTATAGCGATCAATGCAAGTCAAACAATACTCAAAATCAGATGGTGAATAGGGACCTATTAAATTAATGTGAACTTCATCACGCTGCTAATAAGTTCCTAGTTCAGACTTTGTATGACGTAAAACCTTATTTTTTTGACAACCAATACAAGCACGTCTCCATGTTTGAATATCCTTTTTGATATTTAGCCAAATAAATTTGGATGTCATTTCTTTAACAGTCGACTTGATTCCTGGATGAGCAAGGCCATATATTTGTTGAAATATATTCATTCTAAACTGCTTGGGTATAAATGGTCTAATGTTAGAAGAAGACGTATCACATCACAAATTTTTACCTGATGGAAGTAAGTAACTTTTGAAATTTGACGTTTTATGTTGAACTTGTAAATCTTGTAATTTTTTGTCAATAACTTGCTTATCTGCAATTTTATCATAGTCAATGAGGAAAATAGAGACATCGGCTATTCTTGATAACTGATCCGCAACAATGTTTCCACTTCCGCTAATACGGCATATATTAGTAGAAAATTGAGATGTATATTGCAATTGTCACACATGTCTTGGTGATGCCTTTTCGCTCTTTTGTATGAATGCATACACTAGTGGTTCATGGTCCGTAAACATTTTGAAATCACGACCTTCTAATATATGTTTAAAATGCTTAATTGCAAGATATATTTCAAGTAACTCGCGGTCGTAAGTACTATAAGTTTTCTGAGTGCTACTTAATTTTTTCTAATAAAACGGTAAAGGTTTCCATGCTCCATTTTCAAACAGTTGGAAAACTGCGCCGATAGCCTAATCAGATGCATTCGTGCATAGTGACAAAGGCAAATCTGAATTGGGTTAACTTAAAAGAGCTACATTTGTCAAATCCTGCTTACATTTTTAAAAGTTTAATATAGCTTTATCAGACCATTTAATTTTTCTTCTATCTTTTCCTTAGCAACCTTTAGGTATTCATGAAGTATTGGTTGTGTCTTATCAGAATCTTTCAGAAACGGTCGATATTCCCTAAAAAAGCATCCCTTAAGTATCCCTAAGAAAGTTCGCATGTCATGGATAGTCTGTGGTACTTTATAGTTCAATATTGCTTCGCCTTTTACAATTAGAGGCCAAGATCCTTCCGGTGTTATAAGATATCCTAAGAATTCTAAGTTATCAACACCCATGATCGAATTAGAAATGTTGATTCTCAAACCGTATTTGTCTAATCTATCGATAACAAGTTTCAAGTGATGACGGTGTTCTTCTGAGGAAGAAGCAATTAATATGTCATCGAGATATGGAAAAATAAAGTCCAAACCTTGAAATACTTCATGTATAAATTTTTGAAAAGTAGCTGGCGCATTTCGAAATCTGAACCCCATTACTTTAAATTCATGGAGGTTAAATGTCGTAATTATGGCGGTTTTTTGTTTGTCTTCTTCGGCTATAAGAATTTGGAAATATGCTTTGAAAAGATCAGTTTCGAAAAATATTTTTTTTGCCTTTTAAAATGTGGGTAAAATCATTAATCCTAGGGATAGGGTATCTGTCAGGAATAGTTATAGCGTTAAATTATCGATAGTCTCCACAGGGACGGAAGTTTCTATCCTTTTTAGAGACTAAATGGAGAGGACTAGCCCATGGAGATGTAGACTGTCTTATATTGTTTTCCAACATATACTGACACCGGTTGGCTTTAAGTTAAAATGTGGTGCTTAACACTGTCCTTAACATTTGTTATGAAAAGATTAGGTTTTTAATATTCTGATATTTGAGTAAACTAACATCATTCATTTTGGAGATGGATGTAATGTCACATTGAGAAGTAAGGTCAGTTACACCACCGATTAATGTTTTGTTGCTTAAATCAATTAATAACTTGAAATGGCCTAAACAGTCTGCTCCGATTATGCCTTTATTGATTTCGGCAATAATGAATGGTCATCGAGAATCTCGACGAACAAGATCAAGCGTTGAAAATTATACCCCATAAGCAGGAACTTCTGTGCCATTGGCGGTATAGAATTTTAAGTCGCTTTGAAGTTTATCTTTTTTTGTAGCAGGTAATAAACAAGCATCTGCGCCGGAACCAATCAGAAAATGCAAACACGTGTGCTTGTCAGTCACATATATTCAGCATTTGCGGCCATCCTTAACATTACCTGCAGCAAAATCAGCAGCTAATTCCTCTGCTGGTCTAAGTTTTCCGACTTTTCTTGGCCCCAAGAGCAGTTAGGTTGACAATTTTCAGGAAAGCATTTTGAACCAGACGTGTAATGATAATAATAATAATACTTTGCATTCGGATTAAATCTTTTACGTTTACGTCTACTTCTTTGCATTACTTCTACTTCGCTGTCTGTATCTATCGCTACTACGATTTCGAGATCGAGATTGGCGAGAAACACTTAAAGTTTCTATTTGTTTTCCCATTGTGTCAACTTTCCCCAAAACTTTTATCATTAACTCATCAACCAAATTTAAATTTTTGCCAGCTATTTCATATTTTAAATTCATTTCCATTATTTTGCCGGCCATTAATGATATTTTGCCTAACCCTTCATCGGGAACTTGTAAAATATTTTTGATTGAGTTAGGCATTTTTTCTAACTACAGTGATTTGAGTGCTTTATCTGAAACGTCATCAGTACCGAGCGATCTCATTTTTTGAAGTAACTGAGGGGGTTTCATATCCCCAAGGTCAAGGCCAGTGTCTAAGCGCTTAATTCGCTTGTTTTCGCGCTCTTTGAATGCGTTTAGAAGTCTTTCGCCGCTCAACCGGTATAGTGGTTAGCGTTGCTGACTGTGATGCCGAAGGGCCCGGGTTCGAATCATGGAGAAGGCATGGATGTTTGTAAATGTATAGTGTCGGTGCGGCATGGCGGCACTATAAATATGCGGCTAGCCGAAAGTCCTCTCGTGTGGCTTGGTGGAAGGGGAGAGGGTGAGAGACCCTCGGACCCGTCTCTTCGGGGTGCTCTCCCTCAAAATTGGGGGGCGGAACTGACTTAAATCGCACTGTCACATGTGTGGTGCTCAAGACTGTTGCCAACGAGAGGCGTAATCTTGCTCTCCTTGCCATGAGGAATTTCGTGGGCTTGGGCTAATGCTACTGTCAGACAAGTGAGCATAAGTAACAACAACAACAACAGAAGTTTTTCTTTAACTAAAGTATATTTATTATCAGATGCTTTATCCGTAATGATATCCGAAAGAATTTCGACATATTTTGGATCTAGTTGAGATACAACATAATTAAATTTGGTACTATCAACTATTATTCCGTTAATTTCGAATTGAGCTTCTATTTGAAAAAAAAACAAGTTTTAGGTTTTTCTGGCAAAAAGGTGGCATTTTAACATTCACATAGCAAGTTTCCAGCGTTGAGGAAGTTCCTTCTATAATCCAATGTTAAGTCACCAGACTTTTAATGTAGGTATTGAAGAAAACTCAAAATCGATCCAGAGCGTTTCATAATTTAAATAAATGCTTATTTTAGTCTTAAAAAACATATTTATTTTTCTATAACTTTTATACTAATTTGTTACATATTGCTTTGCATATGTTATATATTGCTTTGCATTTGTTACATATTCCCTTTTTAAAACATACTTGTTTAATCTTCTGGTGCCCTTTTAGTGGACTTTAGCGCATTTGGTCTTCTGAAATTAATTGTACCACTTCACAGAGTCATGTATGTTCAATTAATGGACTTTAAAGAGCGTTTTTTGGCTAAGTAAGTGCAATAAGAGCTACAATTGACATTACAGGGAGATGGAAGCGATTGACTGATTTCGGCATCATGGCGTTTCTTAGGCAAAAAAATTAATATATAAAGCTCCACTATTGTAAATATAAATCGACTTCCGCACGTTAGTTTCAATGAATTTTAACCTTAGAAAACAGTGCACAGAGTACTGTGAAAACATGATACTTCTGAAAAAAAATTAATGTCGTAAATTATTCTTATAACTCAGACGGATCTATCATAATACAAAACTACTTTTAAACCCTTTCTAGGAATTAATGGAAACCATAAGATAAAAGTTATATATTAAAGAAATACGACTGCGATAAAGTGTTAAAGTAAATCAGTTACTTCATATTTAAACAATTTTGCTGCTTTTTATGCTGATATTATGTTATGTCACACGTAAACTGAAAGAAGCTATTCTCTCCTAGAAGAAGACTTGAAAGATGATTAATAGAAATCAAACAATCGAGCATGTAGCATAGAGAAAGAGAGTATCAAGAATTTATTATTATAACAGCATTAATTCTATTTTACTGCTTTAAACACGGCGTTATAGAATGTGTTTGTAGACTTGTTTTGAGTTTAAAAAGTTTATTTCCAACGTTTCTGAACTAACTTAAGAACCCTTCGAGTTATTCCCTTGAAACAAGTGCCTGCCTCACCTTTGTCCCTGTTTTGAGCTCCAGTACAAGTAAACACGGATCATTTTAAAACTTAAACGCGCAGTATGTTCTGCTCTGCAAGTTCGCGTTTCTATTTACGCTGAAGTTTTGTTATAACCTCTCTTCGAGGATGAAGACGTTTATCCGAAGTAAAAATATAATCGGATGAAAAAATGAAAGTAAGATATATTTATAAGCGTTTGAAATTCAAAATAATAAAGAAGTTTCATGGATCTCTTTAGCATTCCAACTGAACTCTTTATAGTACAGTTTCCTACTTTGTCATCTTGTCCTAAATGTAGTTCTGTGATTCTTCCGAATTTCCACATAAGACGAGGTAGTTTGTCATCCTGTATCAACACCGCATCATACATTTTAAATTCGTGTATTTTTTACACAATGAGCATCTTTTAGCTCCAGTAAATATTCTGTATTCCATCTGCGCCAGGAATTATTCAGTAATCTTTAGCGGTAAATGTATCCTTCTAGTATATTTTTTACTAAGGTAACTTTTTTGATGCAGTTACAATGGTCAATAGATAAGTTTGCCTTTTCTCTATTAAACCGTGAGCAGGAATTTGAGGAGAATGTTCTAAAGGATCACTGTATACTTTTGCTGTCGGTTGAGAATTAATAATGACTTAAATTTCTGGTAGCATAGTTTGTAGTTCTTGATATCATAAAAAGCCTTTCAATGAATTTCCTGACTGATATTTTTAATTTGTTCATCATCTTTGCCCAAAATCTTCCCCGTGAAGCAGCATTTTTTTATGATTAAATGATGGGTTTGCCTGTGAAGCCAAAAATTTTAAAAGCACCCAATTTTCTCATCAAACATTTATAAGGTATTTCTCCCGCCTTTTTCGCATGTCTTCGTGGTGTAGTGGTCAGCACGCTCGGCGCGTATTCGAGAGACCGTGTTTCGAGTCCCGGCAAGGGCATTGCTCGTTTTTCATATCTCCTGCTTCGAAATAACGTAATGCTTCTACAGCGGCGCCCGAACTAAAAAAGATGGTGGATGACGGTTCTCCACCACCAGGATATGGCGACTGGGCCCCCTAATCCACAGTCGCCCTGTAAAAGGGGGAGTATATAAGGTATTTTTCCCGCCTTCTTAGCATGCCTTCGCGGTGTAGTGGTCAGCATGCTCGGCGCGTATTCGAGAGGTCCGTGGCTCGAGTCCCGGCGAGGGCATTGCTCATTTTTCCTGATTATCCTTTTTTTCCAAAATACCTGATGTCTCTACACATTTATTATCAGAACTTTTTTTTACAGATGTGAGTTGAGTAAAGTATGCCATTTTACTTTTTGGAAATAACACCGCCGCTCAAGGGTGTGTAATTCTGAGTAAAAATTCTGAGTAAAATTAATTTCTGTGTAAAAATTTTTCTAATGAATCCGTGCAATTTCTTGCTCGTATTCGTTTTTAATTCCGGTATGATTTGCATTATATCAATGCATAGTGGACTATAGGTTTTTCTTATTATACATCTAACAAAGATTCAGTTATATAAAGGCGGGAAGTTCGGTGTTACAATTTATGGATATTTTTTGTACATTTCGTATCTTTTTTCCTCCACATCATTTCAGTATACCCTAAAGCATCATTAATATCATTTTCCTATATCCAGATCACTTTAGTGCAATGCTGTTGGTGAAAACCTTATTGTTCCTTGTATTTTGCCTACCATGGTAGTAATTAAACTTCTTTCTTTTTCAATGTGTTCGCACGTAAGTGATAAAAGTAACATTTTCTTCAAGTTGATATTCAACAGTTTTAGTTGTCGATCAAGCAAACGTTTTACCTGGCAATTAAAAATCAGTCGAATTAAACATAATAATAACAATAACGTGCACGTCAATTACACTATAAATAGTTCTAAAAAGTAATATATAAAAAAAGAAAATAATAATGAATAAAATGTAGCTAACATGAATAGTTTCCTTGCTTCAACCATCCAATCAGCCGAGGTTTTGAGCCTGAAAACACCATTAGAAAGAAGAAGTTTTATAAATGTTAATCCAAAATTCATCTGCCATTTTATACCTTAATACATTTACTTCAGACGTACTGCTTTATTTGGTTGTACACATTATAAGATATACGTAATGTATTCATTTACTTGGAGGTTATAGGGAAAACATTGTTAAGGGTATATGTAATATAAGCCAATAACAATACGATGAGGTTATTATTTAAATTAGCCAGTTATTTTTAATTTCAGTCTTAACTATAACTTTTCTTTGTCATTTCCTCACTAGAAATAAAATCTGTTAAAGAGTTATGGAGTTTGGTGTTTTTTAGCATAAACTAGACTAAAACTCTAGAAGGCTTGTCTTATAATTACTACAGAGGCAGGGAAAGGGTGTAAAGGACCCTTTTATTTGAGTCAAATAAAAGTTTAACACATAGCACCAACTTGTGCTTACGGAATCAACAGTTACGGCTTAAATGAAAGGTAATGTATGAACTAAAACTAAAATGTAAATTAGTCTAATGGCTGTACACTTAATAACGCACAAGCTACCTCTGACCTACGGTCGGTGTAAAAAGTGTAATGGCGAGAATGACTCAACTTTGCAGAATAATATCAGCAAGAGAATCAAATTAGCAACGTTGCCTTCAAGCAGGCAGAACACGCTCTCATTCTATCACTAAAACTTTCCTTTAAATAATCTCTTCTTTCTACCTCATGTGAATATCACGCAAGCTAGAATTTTTCATTCGGGCAGAAACACGGAAATGAGAGCGATAGGAAAATACATATGTAAATTAATATAATTAGTAAATTAGCAACTGGGCACAAAATTAAACATGAACTGTACAGAGTAAAGCAGAGTTTTTTGGGTTGTAAGACTTAGCGTATTTCTGCTTCTCGAAGCCACGTTACTATGTTTCCCAACTCTCATAAGTTTGTAATTATTCGGCCTTGCGTTATTTGCTGCCGACATTTAAATTGATACGCAGATTATCGTTTTCTGAGCCAGCTTAGATTTAAGTATAATTGTGCAGTCCTTGGCTGTTAGGCCAATTTTTAAACTTAAATTGATTCTTACTTTAGTTTCATCGTCACAAGTAACGGTTGGTTTTGTTAAGCATAAGACGTGCACTTATGCTAAAGTTCTGTTTAATAAAGTTTATTTAAACCTTTTAAAGTCTCTGTTGTTACTTCAGACATAGCAATAAATCGCTCTATCTCTATCAAGAGTTTGGTTCTAGTTTATGTTCCCAATGCAAGTAAAACTCTATAATACAGTTATGTCAAATAAAGTATATTTTCGTACAAGCAGATGCAGTAATAGTACGTTTTAAAAGGCGTATACGGCCTAAAAGACGGAACTTCATAAATTTAGAAAAATTACTTGAAAAATTACATTAATCTAAATTAATCTAGGTTTCACATCTAGCCATCTATTAAGTTTAACGAGAAATTTATTATTTGATTATAATTTTAATTATAATTAATTAAATGTTTAATATAATAAGTTTATTTTTTTATGTCTAACCATGTATAGTTTTTATGCATGTAAACGTGCAGAAAAAACTACTTTAGTAACGTTTTCCCGATTCCTCTTTTCTTGAGCGAACTCTAAAAACTTTCTGAAATCTTTCTGAAAGACATTGTCTTGACCTTCAATACCTGGGAGCAACAGAGGTCACTTCTAAGAACCTAAAATAGTGGATCGATGATCCAATCTTTCTCTCTTCGGATTAGAGAGTTTTTAGAGATAATGTTTAAGTACAAAATAAAAAAAGAGTTGTTTTTTTATCAAAATTTCTATACTGCTGGAAACACAAAAGTATAAATTTCTGCAATTAAAATTTAAACATATATGTTTTAAATCAAACTTCAATAAATTTTAAACGTTTCCTCATATAAAAGTAAATTACTGTAAAATACCTGAGTTCGGATATTTGATTTTTGACCCCTGGCTGCAGTAGACATAATAGTTCTGTAATACGCTAAACTGTTTCAGTCCTTGTCTTGAATACTGTTCATGATCTCGCAAAGACAATTGATATGGGTAGCTAAATCGGAAGATTGAACAGAGAAGTTCAGGACTGAAAATTAAGTGCCTCAAGACACTTCTTACGTATCATAAAATTACTTCCGTTGAGGATGTATCACTTTTTGAGAAAGGTATTCTAATTGATTTATCTAATATTTGAATTATATTCGAAAGGATCCTTAAAAACTTCAGATTGTTTAATATGTATATCTATAACAATCTATCTAACTGTCTATATATATATATATATATATGTATCTTTATATAATACGGCTAGACTGAATCATCACTATGAAATTTAAAGTAAATTAGTGTAAAGGTTTGCTTCTATATAAAATTCTCGAAAATTTATTAGTTTTCCAATTCTGCTTCATTTCTTTATTCAATCTATAGCTCCTTCATTTCTTTTCCCTGTTTATCTTCTCTTGGTCGAGCAGGTGGGTGCTATGGTCACTATGTTACTAATCAAACAGCTTTAATAGCTTAAGCTGGACCAAGACACTCTTAATTTCTTAGGCTACTACTGAGACAAGTGATCTTAAAAATTTTAAAATAAACGTTTTTAATAGTTATACTTGAATCAGATGTGTACAATCTGTAAGTATTTTAAAAGTAAATAAGTGTCTTCCGTACTCGATTGCCAGCAGCAAACTACCCCCAGCAGACTGCGACTAAGTTTATATTTTAGGAAAGGAAATATTTCAAAGCATCAAGCAAGCATCTAAAAATGTATTAATTTTCTTAAATAAGCAATTTAATTGTACTTGTGTATTAGTCAGCATCCGCCGATACACGGAAAAGAATCGACTGGAGTCTTTTGGCAATAAAATATGTTTTTGACTTCAGCAGATATATTAAATACTGTAGCTAGAGTGAAACATGGCTTACCTCAAACGCTGCACGATAAGGAATAAAAATTAAGAAACAAGACCAGCGGCTGTTAGATTAGTAAAAAGCAACTTATTTTCAAATGGTTACTTCAGGAATACTAAAGAAGTAATGCTTAAATTAAAATAGGGACATTTTTCCAAAACATTTATCCCTTCTTTCAATACTGTAAATGAAAAAAAACTAAAATTATATAAATAATAAAATTATATATTTCTTACGACAAAACGGTAAATTAACACGAAATGTTTTTCTTAAAATCTGTAATGGAAAACAGGAATTTTAATAATTTTTAAAATGTTAGAATGAAGTTCATTTCTTTTTTGCTACCTATCTGCGAATTCATAAAATGCAGCGAAAAAAAGATTTATCTCGTTTCTCTTGGTTACTGTCTATATCTTGCCGTTCAAGTCCTTTATATTTTTGAGCTGTTTTGAGCCTGAAGCTTCAGGAAACAAAATCATTCTAATTTATCAACTTGTGTCTAAGTGTACAATACAGTCGTCAAAACGGAAGGTTTTAGAATAAATAATGTGTTATACAAAACAAAAAAAAATTAAAATACTTCATTATTTTTCATGTACCACTCATGAAACTGGTTAAGCACTGGTCTCATTCGAATCGCATGCAGAAAAAAATATTCATTTCCCTGTTCACGTTTTTTATATTCAGATGCTTACATTTTGTTGCAAGTGTGACATTTCCTAATTCCATTTTATACTTGACTATTACTGTTCAGTCTGAGAAGTTTTCTCATAGCTATTTTGTTGTCCTATACGTCAGGAGCTGTTGTAATAATTTACATTACCAACTAATGTGAACATAATTCCTGGTTATATAGAAATTATCTTGAATGTTTGCTTAAACGAAGGATGCAGCCCATATACAGAACAGGGCGTGTTTGGCTTAGAATATCCTCCAACGAATGCATTTCTTTCTTAGTTCTTTACATGTTTGCCGCATTTATCAATTATTCAATAAAATCCTATCATTTTTTTAATCTCTGAAGTATTCTGGTTTGAATACCTGCAACTGAATTTTTTTAGCTGATTTTAAGGTACATTTGTATTTTGATTAATGTGGTGGGAAATGAAGAGCTCTGCCACCGAGTGGTTCTAAGCATTCATACTACATCTCGTCTTCTAAAGAATACAGCCGTTCAAAAGATAAAAATGTGTTTTATACTTTGTAAAATATATTTTATTTATGTATTACTTATAGTAGTCATGATGAAAAAGTGTCGCAGTATATGTTAGAAGTAGCGTTTGGCTCACGTGTTTGAATAAAGTAATGCATCCCCGAAAATGTAGCCTTTTTTTAGATTAAAACGTACTGAAATGCGCAGGATTAGATGTACTAAAACCTTACCACAGAGCAGTGTTTTAGAAACAAAGTTAAGCTTTATGGCTCAAATATATGCTAATTGAATAGAGTTTTACTGAGAACAAAAGAAGGTGGGATGCGAATGTTGTAACAAACAGCTATTTCCAGAAGAATTAAGATGCGAAATAAAAGTCCTTCCCAAGCATTATCTAATGCATAGCTTTTCAACTTCATCATTACATTTCCGATGTATATTTAATCTATTATGTAATTTTAAATAAGCTAATTCTGATAAGTATAAATAATATTATTTAGCCCTTAAAACATCTGTAATCAAATAAAGGCAATAATGCAAATTCTCATGTATTTCAATAATTTTAAATCTATTTTCATTTTTCTTAATTCTTATATTAATTATGAGACCTTTAGTTTATGTGTGCAGAATTAGTTTAACATAGCTCTTAATTTAGCATACCAATCCATTATTTCACATCTTTACAAATTCTTTCTGAGAGACCGCATCGCCTTCAGGAAGGAGTTCCAATCCCATTCCTTTTACTTTCGCCCAATTCTTCGGTAAAATACCTCTTCACCTTTAGCTCTCTAGACATTCTCGTGCATTAATATGCTTAATAAAGCGCAAACTATTTTAGTCGGGAGAGTTTAGGTAATATTTGGAAGGTTCTTAACTGACAAACTCAGAATAGTGGTATGTTGCTTTTCCCAATAACTCGGCTCCTCTTTTGTATAGTGTTTCGGAGTAGTCTAGCTAGATCTAGCCGTCATCGTCTTTCAATAAATTCGAATAATTTAGCTAAACTTTTCCACGCATCAATACATTCATTGCTTCTCATTTACAAATTGCCGGCAAGTGTTAACAAATGCCTTATTCTGGCAAGGAGAACTAGGAGAAGAACTGTCTAACAACCTTCCTTCTGATAAATTTTTACTGCTGTATGCAATCTTCTGAATGTCTCTGGTGTAAAACTCATAATTTCTGTTAGGAATTTTAAAACGCAAACCAGTTTTCATCGTTCAGAATGAATATTTATCCATCTGCAAAGATTTTGTCATAGGAACTCAACTTTAGAAACTTCCCAGTGTTTGTCGGCATATTCCGAAACTTTCTTACGTTTTCAAAACTGCAGCGAATTTTTGTTTAATGCTTTGGTAACTAGTATTACGCGTGAAACATTAGATTCCTTACCAGATTTCGCATGGTTTTATTGATCTCGTTTTTTCTCATTTATAGTAATTTCCAAGTATTTTCTTTTTATTTCTTAAAATTTGTAAATCAACTTTTTTCTCTTTAATGACTTATACTTTATTCTGACATGCATTTACAATTCAGCTTAGTTCGCTTTAGCTGGGATTTTTTTCTTTACAGATTAACTGAGCCCCACCCAGACAACGATAGAGTTTTCCAAGACTAATTTGTAAAAGATCGATCATAAAAAACTCAAAATATAACCGGACGAAAATTACCTTAACTTTGTAGGGTCTACTATATCTAGAAGCTTGTGTTAATGTCATTCTGACTAAAAATGAGTTATCCTTTAGTCTCCAGCATATCACAAAGTCAAAGAATATTAAAATAACTTTTCTTATTTAAGTCTCAAATGAACAAAAAGGTACATCACAGCTTGTGCGACAGACAAACTTCCTCTAGTTGCAAGTATTTAAATTAACATAAGATAATGTTAAATTCAAAATGTAAGTAACATGATCTGAGACCACAACACTGAATAATCTACTTAAGCTGGTTCAAATAGTTTAACGCCGCGTATTTTTAAAAATTAACTAGCAAGACACTAAAGCCGGAATACAACTTATGAAGAACTGGTGATAGTAACAGCAAGACGCGACTATCGGAAGCTTTAATCTAAATATTAAAAACCCATCAGCTTAAATACACGAAAACAGTTAATTTGCATTCTGATGAGGGCTACGAAACGCATAAGTTATAGTAAAGATCACGCTAGTTCGTTAACTAACATAAAATAGCTCTTGAAGTGTATGAATAGAGCAATAAGGTTAATCAATTATGAATAAGATAAATATATGTGAATTTATGTTGTCTCACCCATTTCATTCCAAAAGTTATTTTACATTTAAGTTGTAAACTACAGCCTTGCATACTAAAGAAACAATATTTCTCAAAGAAAATGAAATATTTAAGCAGCTATTGAGAGTTTAAACTCATATCTTACATATCCGTGTGAATTTTTATAACTTATTAATTACACACAGGGTGATTCGCTACCAGACCGACAAACTTGCAGGGTGTGTAGGGGGTACAGAGACGACTCGGAATCACATAAAAATGCAAGGTCGCAAATGCCGTAGTTGCAAGCTGTGGTGCAAAGAAGCAGAGAAAAAGAACAAAAACAACAACACAATAATGGGACAGAAAATATATTATTGAAAGGTTGTACTTTAAGAGGTGTTCAAAATTACGTCCATAAGTCGTCTGGCAGGCTTGAAAGCAGCGCTGCATAGAATTCCTTATGTTCTGGAAGATTCCTGCATGCCACTTATCCTCCCGGCAGCTACATGTTCGAGCGACGAGGTCTTCAACTGAAGGAACGGGCGTCTCGTACACCAAACTCTTCACGTGATACCAGAAGAAGAAGTCCATGCATGATAGGTCCATGTGGTACCAGCATGACTGGGCTCCTCCACATTACACGACTGACGTCCGCCAACACCTCAACCTAAGCTTTGGACAACGGTGGATAGGTCGCGGTGGCCCGGTTCATTGGCTTACCAGATAACCGGACCTATTATGCATGGACTTCTTCTTCTGGGATCACATTGAAGAGTTTGCTGTAGGAGACGCCCGTTCCTTCATTTGAAGATCTTGTCTCTCGAAAATCTGTAGCTGCCGGGAAGATGCGTGATACGTCACGAATCTTCCAGAGCGTAAGGAATTCCATGCAGCGCTGCTGTCAGGCCTGCCAGAAGACTTCTGGTCGTAATTTCGAACACCTGTTGTAGCACAGCCTTTCAATAAAATGTTTTCTGTCCCATTAATGTGTTGCTGATTCTGTTCTTTTCTCCGCTTCCTTACACCATAGCTCGCAACTACGGCATTTGCGACTCTGCATTCCTGTGTGATTCCGAGTCGTCTCTGTACCCCCTACACACCTGCAAGTTTGTTGGTCTGGTAGCGATTCATCCTGTATATTTAATGAATCGAAACTTTACATCAATAGGCAGCTAGAGAAACAGACTGAAAGAGTAGATCCTGTATTATCCTAAATAACATAGAAAACCAGAATAATGAGATAAATGCGTAAATATAGATAAACTCACAGAGAATAAATCTTAATTCAGTAAACGTATTTGTAAAATTTTGTTTTTAACATTTCTTATAGCTAGAAATAAAAAGTTAGAAGTAAAATATTTACTTCTAGTGTTTCATTTTCTTATTAAATGAGCAGTTATAAAGATAATAAACGTATTAGGTATTTCTCTCACCTTCTTCGCATGCCTTCGTAGTGTAGTGCTCAGTACGCTCGACGCGTGTTCGAGAGGTCGGTGGTTCGAGTCCCTACGAGGTCATTGCTCATTTTTCACATTTCTTTCTTCAAAAATAACCTAATGTCTCTGCACTGGCGCTCGAAATAAAATGGTAGTGGATGATGATTCTCCACCACCAGGATTTGGCGACTGGGTCCCCTAATCCCTAGTCGCCTTTTAAGAGGAGGGGTATGTAACGTACTTCTCCCGTCTTCTTAGCATGCCTTCGTGGTGTAGTGGTCAGCACGCTTGGTGTGTATTCGAGAAGTGCGTGGTTTGAGTCCCGACGAGGCACTGCTTTTTTTTTTACCTTTCCTGCTCCAAAAGAGTCCTAATGACTCTACAAGCTTATTCTAAGCAATTAACAGAAATAAGGGATATGTAATTTCTAAGCATATTTGAAATTTCTAGAAATTTAGTTTTTGAGACTATTTTGAATGGTGCCCGCTGCCTCATCTCATCGCTCTCATTGTTCCTGTGAATTCGTTCAAGACGCACTCCACAGGATGACTTGAGAATATGCAGGTAAGGTTCGTGATCAAATGATATTACAGAAAAATGACAGTTTTGAAGGAACTGAAAGAATTATCTCGGGATATTCTTTCTCCGCTTTCCCCTTCTAAAGAACCTGCTCATATGGGAGGATTCATTTCAGTTGATTGTGTAGTTTATAGGACGTTTCTCTACGTTTTAATTTAAATGTTGACATTGTACATATATTTAATGTATGCTCAAATTTGAATTTGTCACTTTTAATATGCCTCTAAGTCGTAGAGCCCCTGTTTGGTTTGCTTAATTTGTAGTTCAGAATAAATTAACTTTGTTTCATTGAGAATTCATCTGACTACTGAGGAGTGGTGCAACTCGCTGATGACAGTTGGTAAAGAGTTAGAGAAGCAACAGCGTTTAATTGACCATTTTACTATTTTTGATCTTTAGTGAATGCCAGAAATTATCTGTTTTGATCACTCAAGCAAATAAAATAATTTGAACTGATTTTAATAGCTGATCATATAAACTCGTCAAGTAATGTCATAAAGTATAAGGAAAAGTAAAAAATCATTTATTTAAAGTAATTTTAATATCTGTATTTATTAAAAATGTTCAGAAAACATGTTATTTTTTATTTTAACAATCTACATTATTTAAATATTTAGTTATTTAATGTTTGCATTTTTACAGCTCCTTGTGGCCAAGAGCTCAACAGCATAAATTCGAAAAATGGAACATTCACTAGCCCAAATTATCCAGATCCATATCCATCTAATGTGTACTGTGTATACAAATTTGTAGGCAAACCAGAAGAAAGAGTGCAAATCAGCTTTACAGATTTCGATCTTTTCCTGCCAGATGAACCTCCAAGAGAGTAAGTTTTATTCTTTGGTTCTATGATTTCCAAATTTCCATCTACGATTATGCACAAACTTCTCCAAGTGCTACAAATATTTAATTTTTTGTGGCTTGCGTATTAAAAAATACGAAATTAGTATTAACTGAAGACCTTGATTTAATATAACAGATCTAAGAGCAAAACACCAGCTTGTAAAATCAGTAAGCGGAAATTTCTCGGCGAAAAGAGAAACTCCATAAGACCAGAGATAGCATCAATTTTCAGTTTATGTTAGAGTTTAGCTCACAGTACTGACAGTGTAGAGTATTAAGAGATCACTGTGCAAACTTAAGCATTTGAGGGTTTTTTGTATTGCCTCTTGTTCAAAGTGGTAACGTGGAACCGAAGTAGTAACTATTGATTGTGTTCTGTCATACTGAGAAGAGCTATAGGAGTGCTTTTGTTTGAAAATTTCCAGAACTATAAAGTGTCATCAAACTATCATCGGTTCTGTGTGCATTCAATCCATTACGAACCCGTGCGCAAGTAATGGTTTTAGTGTCAGAAATGGGATTGAATGCAGGTGACCAAGAGCAATGTATGAGCAATTAAGACAACTGGGGACTACCTTTGCTAAATTCCAAGAAAAGATGAAAGAGGTCCATAAGTCTGCTAAAGAAGAGATGAAAGTAGGACAAGAAAAGACGGAAAAGACTGTCTAGTCATTTTAAGAAGGAGATGGATACAGAAATTACTGCCATTAGAGAAAACAAAATCGAAGCTATTTAAGGCAGAGTAGACACGGTTGAAAATAAAGTTGAAGAAATCAAAGAAAGAATATCCACTATAGAACAACTAATTGGAGAATTGTTTCTCCAGTCGAACAGCAAATAGAAGAAGGAATTTTTTCTGCTGTAGAACAGCAAATTAATGACAAAATTTCTTCCGTCAAAAGAAAGTTCACAGCTTGCAGAAATTTGTTCACTTTACTCCTGGACAAGAACTTTGGCAGTTCTTGTCCAAATGTAAGTTGTTCAGGCTTTAAGTTAATTGCCTTAGTCATGTCGTGACTGCCGCAGGTGTGTATAAGGATCCAGAAAAGTGTCAGATATTATAGATTGGAAATGCTTCGACAACTGAGACGTTTCCCGTTGCTTGGCACCTTTGTGATTTGTGAAAGAGATTTGAGAATGTATATCAAGACCCCTTCACAAACTGAAAGAGAGCAAGCAAATGTTTTTGTGGACAAAAGAATGTGAGGATGCATTTTACAAAGTGAAGGAGGCTTTAATATCTACAACAAACGTAACATATTCTCAGCTCATCAAACTGTTTATTCCTAAAAGGGGGCAAGCAATGAGAGTGTGGGTGCTGTTTTGTCTCAAGAAAAATTTTTAAAGGCGGACAATATCGTTATAGGCGTTGGCCACTACTAAGGCATGAAGCTGTGATCAGTTTTTATGGAGGCACCTAACAGGTAGCCACTGTGGCCTCCGATGAACGAATGGACAATTTACGCCCATGAATTCTCCGGAATTAGAATCTGGGCCTTTCTGCACGGCAGTCAGCGTCACTAACTACTTTCTGCTTTAGGTGGCTTGTCCTAAGGAATAAACGGTCGAAAATGTATCATAGTATACTGGAGCCTGTGTCTATCTAAACAGGAAAGATATTACTGTGTCACCAGGAAATAGCTGCTCTCCATAGTTAAAGCCGTTGAGCATTTCCGCTTTAAGGCAGGAACTTCCTGCCTGGCATAGATCTTGTATCGGAATTTGCTCGAATCTTCCAAGAATCCCGAAAGCCGAGAAGCCAGATGGATATAAAGACTCCAGAAAACACCACTATCCGTCATCGGGAAGGATCGCCACACGGGAAAAGCCAAAGCACTGATTAGAAAAATGTCCAGAAAACTGCTGATAATGTTTCAAGGTTAAAGCGAAAAACGAGCTGGTTGATTCGTTGTCCGTCAAGTTACAATTTCAACATCGTCTGACCCAGATATATGGAGTGACGAAGAAGTAAGGAAAGACCACTTGGAAGACGGCGATATTGAACACATAAGTAACCTTACAGAGCCTCGTATTCTTAGCTAACATCAAATATAGACTATACTCTTAGACTAAAAGCGAATTATCGTTATGTCTTCTAAGTACTACAGAGACAGGGAAATGATGTAAAGGACCTTTTTATTTGACTCAGATAGAATTTAATACACGGCACCACCCGTGCTTATATATGCAAACAATAATGGCTTAAAGCAAAGATTATGTATGAACTAAAAAAAGTAAGTTAGCCTAACAGCTGCACAAATAAAATAGCGCGCAAGGTGGCTCTGACCTAAGGTCGGCCCAACAAGCCGTAATGGCAAAAAGAACGCAAATACGCAGAATATTGCACGCAAGGAAATCAAATTAGCAACGTGACCTTCAGCAGGCGAAACACGTTCTGATTCTATTCTATAAATGCTCTCTTCTTTCTGTCTCAATTGAACATCACGCGAACTAGAAATTTACATTCTGGCAGAAAAACGGAAATGAGGAAGGTAAGAAAGCGGTTTCAACATGAAATAACAGATTAAAACACTTCAATGAGACCTTATAACCAAATGGAATTTTCGAATAAGAAACCTACTCGGCAGACATTTCTATGTATAATCCTGTGACAGAGGAGTATTGGGCTTCCTGGGACTCGCATCACATTCGAAAAGGTAAGGGCTGGCGTGCCAATCGTTCTATAGCTGAGCCACTCAGAAAGGACTGAAGAAACGCAGCCGAGGGAAAGTGAAATGTTGTAAAGTAGTAGCGCTTTTTGAACGCGTCGCCTCTGACATACTGGGACCTCAGCCATGAACTCCTGATGGTAACAAATGCATCCTCGGTGCCATACATTACTTTTCAAAGCGGCCTTAAGTCTATCTTATCCCGGATCAAGAGGCTGCCACGGTAGCAGAGGTAATGACACAGGATGTCATTTCCAGGTTCTAAGTGCCTCTTCAGTTACATTCCAACCAAATTTTATCTTGTTTGTAATTAAAGAACTATGTAAAGTACTCGGCATTGAGAAAACTCAACGACACCTTTATGTCCACAGTTAGACGGTACGGTTTAATCAAATCATCCTTAATAAGCTCTTGCTGATGATTTCTAGAAACAAACAAAATTGGGTCCAGAATTTACCTAGTGGCTTATCGCAGTGCAGTCCACTAGATTATCGGCTACTCTACATCCCAGATACTCTTCTGATGTAACCTCAGTCTGCCGCGTGATCTGTTGCTTGGTCACGTCCGGATGCGCTTTCGCCGTCCGAGGACTACATTCAGAATCTACAGGCCCGGGTCTGAAGTGATGCGCAGTTTTGCACTGTAGGGAGTAAATTGGCGATGATTAAGGTGAAGACCCGATACGACAGGGTGCCATAGGACATCTTTACAACGTAGGTGACAAGCTGTGTTTATGAAGTCGGATTGGACAGAAAAGACTTTCTCCTAAACTATAGTCATCCTAGGACGCTCTTTACACTTACACTTACTTGGTTGGAATGAAACTAAACAGGCTGAACGACATCCCAGTTCGGGCCAGTAAGTCATCAAATTCTAAGCATAAAATCGTTATTTATGACAGTCCAGCCCTTATATGACGATAGTACTTGGTCCTCATAATATACAGGGTGTATCTGAAATATTTCAACAGACTTAGAGGGATGGTAGTACTCATCAAGACGAACAAAAAATGCAATGGAACATGGGGTCGCAAATGACGTTTAAAGGGTGAAAATCGAGAAAATGCGTTTGGAGATGGGCAAACTGAGACAAGAAAAAAACACTCCAGAAAATTATTTATTACACAGAATAGGTACAACACAGCTCGTGATGTCCAGAGAAAGCAAAAAGTTTACAACAATAGTTTAAACTGTCGATCGCGGACATTATCACACAGAGTACATCGACGGATGAACGATTGGCGGACATGCTCGAAGATTACGGGAGTTTCCTGGATTTCTGCTGCAGCAGTCGGCCCACTAGCGGCCGAGCGGTAAAGACGCTGAACACTGGTAGTTCGGTCTGAGTTTCGAATCGCGCGAACGGGCTGGCTGCATGGGCGTTTTCGTGGTTTTCCCCATGTGTAACGTGTATACGAGCCAGTTTCCCTTAGAAAGTCCTCCACGAAGGCATCCCTCCCCTTAGGCAGATAGCCCTCGTGTGCTTTGCCATAACTGAATAACCTAACCTAACCTGCTGCAGCAGTCACAATACGCGCTACTACTTCTTCTGGCGTTTCTACTGGCGTCTCATAAATGAGAGATTTCATCTGTCCCCAGAAGAAGAAATTCAAAGGTATTCTGCGTAATAATGTCCGCGGTCGACACTTTAAACAATTGTCATAAACTTTTTGTTTTTCTCTGGACATTACGAGCTGTGTTGTACCTATTCTGTGCAATAAATAATTTTCTGGAGCGTTTCTTTCTCCGTTTGTCCATCTCCAAACGCATTTTCTCGATTTTCATCCTTTAAACGTCATTGGCGACCCCATGTTCAGTTGCATTTTTTGTTCGTCTTGGATGAGTACTATCATCCTTTGTTGAAGCATTTCAGATATACCCTGTATATTATGTAAATAGCATACTAAAACTATGGTCCTATGTGTATATAAATTCGTAAATGCATACGTTTATTTATTAATTTAATATTTGGTTTGTTATATGTCATTTATCGAAATTATTATTTTAGTATTGCATTTAGGATTCCACTCCAGTGTTTGAGAAGGAAGCAATGTTACGAATTTTCACTCTGTATTTATAGATAGATAGATATAGGTATAGAGATGATTTTAGTGAAATTAAATATAAGTTGTAATGTCTTTTGTATAATGTAACACGAAGTCTTCAAGTGGGAAGCATCCCCGGAAAAAAATAAGGTTACGGGGGTATAAGTCAATTGAACATTGAGGCATACCGCCAAGTTGGCGATGGTGTTGGCGCCTAGCTTTTGTCACTAAATTTGGCTTGAAATTGCCAAAGCATGCCAGATTGGGCGATCCTTTTGCGGGATTTTTGTTCCATTCCTATATAACTGTAACTGTACCCGACCCTCTGTAACTCTGACTGTAACTGTCTATGTCTTCCGGAAATTTCGAAAAATCAGACTTTCTCTCGCGAACAGAGGAAAACTGTATAAAATTGAAGATAACCTCAGTTTTCGGTTTAGTTCAGAAATGAGTTCAGTGTTTAGCTCAGAGTATTGAGAGATTACTGTGTGAGCTTATTTATTTATGGCTTTTTTTTTGTATTGCCTTCTGTTCAACGTTCTTAGTAGTTTGAAATGGTAACTACTGATTATTCCGTTGAGAAGGGCTGTTTGAGTACCTTTGTATGAAAAGTTGCAGAACTGCAAAAGGTAAAACATGCAAAGCTTTAAACGTATTCTTGCTACATAAATGCATACTAAAAATATTCAGTAAAAGTGCTTGATATCATACAATAAAGAAGTTTTGTTTCGTGATATGGGTTCTATTATTGTAAAGATCACTTGAATTTGTGTTAAATTATACATATTTACAGCACATGATATTGTTAATTTATTATATCGCTCCATTTCAGTTGTGAGGGTGTTGATGCAGTTATGATATTCATTACTATCAATGGTCGAAGAGAAAGACTTGATAACTTTTGTGGCAATAAACTTCCAGCTCAGTTAATGTCAAATGGTCCGACTATGGAAGTAGAGTTTCGATCGTATCACTCTTCTCCGGAAGTAAAAGGTTTCAGAGCCATATATCGTTTTGTAACAGGTACGTATATGGTCATTTCTATCTTGCATCATTTCTAAAATTGTGTTATTACATAATTGTAACTCTGTTTTCTAGTCTTTATAAGATTCTCTTCGTAGTTAAAGAAAATTATATACTTTAAATCAATAAAAAGTTGGCTTATTTGTGCACCGTAAAGTACCCACAAGATTTCGAATACAAGGTATTCGGGCAAGACCGCTTAAACTCCGCGACTTTTCGCTCAGAGTACATAAAAGTAACACAAGGTCCCCTACCTCTATTACCTAAATTTTCGAGAAAAATACTAAAACAAATATGATTTTACATCTGTTGTGTATAAAGTAAACTCTACTGGAGACGTGAATGGGACCGAGACATTATAAAAATGTAATATTGCATTTAAACGAGAAAAAGCTCAAAATAACTACAGAGTACCGAAACATTCTTATGCGCACCGTAAAATGCTGATTGAACACAATAGAGAAGCATGGTGGCACAGAAGTAAGCGTAGCATAAAGAAGACTCTATGTAGTAAACTGGGATTCCGATATGATAATTCGTCCGGTGATCCCATAGAAACATCCTAAAGTAACAGCACTGGCAATTGAGGCTACCATACAACCGGAATCACATGCCCAGTCTATAGATCTCTGTATTCAGTATTCAAACCGTCACGTACAGTAGAGTTGAAAATGCCGATGCTCCGTCGTACCGGAAGCATAGCCCGTGCAGAGGCGATAAACGGTGATCGATGACATCAGTTAATATGTTACGGATAAGTATTAAACGAATGTCTGGTGAGACATTGAGTGGTCCAATAATGCGACACAGAAAATATGGTCCAGTAACGCGACTTCCCAATATTCTGACACACACATTTACAGACCAGCCAGTCTGATGTCTCTGCAGGTAAACTGCATTAAGTTTGCCCAGTACTGCGAAATGTATGTAATGACTGTTGAAGGTCCCGTCACGTGTGAAGTATCCTTCATCATTCGAAAAGACATTTGCTATGAAAGCGCTCTTAATTTTATATTGTTGCATTAGACTTTTGCAAAAGTCAATGCGTCTTTCGAAATTTATGAAGGTGAAACATTGCTGGAAAGTCATTGCACAATTTTAATAGTTTTTTATTTAGAATTTCACTTTGGTTTTTAATACTTCCGATTAAAAAAATTTAATTAAAGCGCCGGTTGTAGAAATTTAAGACCATCGCTTCATAACAGAAAAAAAAGAAGCATAATTTTAAAATCTGAAAATTTAGCGGAAATCAGTTATTAAAACTTTATTTGCATTTGCGTCGTCATTATAAATAAAAGCAGCTCATAAATACTTAAAAAACTGAAACTGCAAAGATTTTAACTAAATCTGTATTTTTGCAGATTATTTAAAGTATTTCGAAGTAAATATATTGCTATTGTTTTCCTTGAAAGAGATACGTTGAGATCGTTTTGTCTGTAAAAAAAAAAAAAAAAAAAAAAAA
>KK112598.1:268840-279954 GCA_000611955.2 Stegodyphus mimosarum
ATTCCTGTTGCTTACAAACGTAGCCAATACTTTTGACTGCAACTTTGTGGGATTTTACTATTTAATTCTAAAGTTCTAACTTAGAACGTTACGAACACTGACAAGCGAATAATCGCTTAAGTGTGTGAACAGAACACGTAAGACTTAAAGAGGGTTTACAACCCTTTATTTTTCAGTATATTTACAATCAGTTCCTACTTGGAACTTTACACAAAGCCTCCGCTCGGGCTTAAAATTATAATAATTTAAACTAAAACTAGCTTAACTAAGCTATTTGAAACGTTGCTAATTTGAAAGGTATAGCCGAAGCTATCAGAGATCTAACTAGTTGCCCCCTAAGTATTAATTAAATCGGTAAAGCCAAGCAAGGGCCTAAGATATGGCCGAGAGTAGCAATAGCTAAGAGAGACGTAGCCAAAAGGGAAACGCGCGCCAGTCAGGGAATCAGACTCTCTCTCGAAGTCGGTTAAGTCACGACTTAAATAGTACTCTTTCTCATTTGCATTAACTGCCTTTCTGAATTTACATTCTGGCAGGAAATTGTAAGCTGAAATTAGAATAAGATAGGAAAGATACAAAACTTAAAAAAACTGTTAATAAACTTAGGATAAGCCTCACAACTTAAAACAGAAATATAAAACTAAAACTAAGTTAAATAATCATCAGAAGCTACACAGGGATAATTAACTCGAGTTGGCTCTTAGCCCTACCACCGACATACACAAACCGGCACTTAATTTGCACGGTCGTAAAATAGCAAGCTTAAATATCAACGAAAGGACATGGCCGAACGGCAGAACACGCTCTGTCTTAATTCAGACACCAGTTTAAATAGTATTTTTCTACCCCACTTTGCATAACAGGCGAAACTGAAATATCATTCTCGCAGGGAATGGAAATGAGGGAAGCTAGACAAAATAAAGAGATGAACGAAAGTGCCTTTCAGTGAATAATAGTAATAGAAAGGAGAGTATTAAACTGGTTTTATTACTTAAATTTATTTTTATAAAGCTACCATCAGCGAATGTTTTCTGTGCGCAGTCTTAATTATTCTTATATTGTAAATAATTCCTTGGCTAAATAATTTCAAAATTTCTTCCAGTTTTAAGGAATAAAAATCAAAATGGGCAGATGCCTAACGTGTTTTCGGACTAAAAAGAAATATTTCAATGGATATTTTCATGGAAATCTTACAGAGAATATCCTGTGAGCAGTATGCCACGATGAACAACTAACAATCGATAACTTGCAAGACATATGAAAATTCATGAGACATTTCCATGGCATTACAGTTTTCCGCAAACTTGGTCTGCATTTTTCAAAAGCAGGAAAAGCTAAATTACTTAAAAGTCATAGAAAGGTCTTTCAGACCCTTTTCCTCCCATTAAGTTATCGGGGCTTAAAATAATTAAGAATTTTCCATATTGTTCTGAAACATCCCCATTTTCTTATCTAGACATACCTTTTAATTTGTAAATGCTTCAAATTTTATTCACTTATCTTCTTAAAGCATTTTGCATTCTCTTTCTTTACCACAAAGTTGCTCATGCAGGATACCTCATAAATTTGGAGATGTTATCAAGAACACCATTAATCAACTGATTGGATTTCTCAGAATGCGTTTTGCACCTAAAGACTTGTACAGTCATTAGTTCTTTTCTTTTTTTTTTAAGCAGGGGACTTAAAAGATAGGCAGTACCCTCGCCTGGACTCGAACCCTGTGCCTCTTGAATACGCGTCGAGTAAGCTTCCAATTACACCATGAAAGCAAGCGGAAAGGAAAGAAAAAATACCTTATAGACTTACTACAGAAGCGGTATTTTTTTGGGAGAGGACAAAGATGCATTTTAATTCAAATATTCATTGTAAGATTTTGCTTTTAGTATCAAAATAAGATAATATGATGAGAAAAATTAAGATTATGCTGAATTTATTCGTTTGAGAACATTTTAAAGTACGACAAATAAGTAACAGTTTATCATGAGCATTCATTTAGGAATCTTATCTTAAAGAATTTAAATTTGCGATTGTGATCTTACAGCGCCCTCTGTCGTTTGAAATTTGAACTTAAATATACTTTATGCCCCAAAAATCTTTGTGATAAGTCTTTAGCTGCAAATCTCATTCTAATAATATAATATTTTATTTTATAAAAGTTTTTAAATATGCCTGTATTCATGGGACACCCTATCCTTACCTGTATCTTGTTAATTTTTGAATATTTTTACCTTCATTCATCGATTGTTACCGCTGTAATCTAAAGTTCCTGCCTATTGCAAGAAGCTCAGTGCATGTTTAACTTCCTTTATCTAAATTTTACTAAAATTTTAAAGATTTATACCAAATACTAAATGCCTCAATGGATAAGGGAATGCATCAGAAGTGGAGTCGACCGATCAGACTTACCTCAATGTCCATGACCTTGCTACTACGTACACGGCATTGATGATTCTGCTGATTACGAGTTCACTTATTACGAGCGAAAAATGCAGCCATAGCTCTAAGTCCAACTTTGGATCTGTTTTTCAGTGTAAGGGCTGGCTGAGCATCATGCCGTCACAAAAGTGAAAGATGCATATAATTCGAGAGTGCGCGCTGTGCCAAGACAATTTTACGTTCTGCGTAAAGAACAGTAGTAATAAAGCCAAGATATGTAGACACTTTAATTAAGATTGTTTTTGGATTAAACATTCCACAGATTAAGCTTATGAGTAATCTTGTACCTGCATTTGTGATACGTAAACATTGAGTAACAAGCCAATGGAGACGTTGTTTCTTGGGTCTTGAATGACGTAAATTTTTGAAGTGTTGTTTCCAAACTTAAATAGACCACATACGCTCGTTCCTAGGTGGTTTTGTACTGTTTACTAGTTACTAATGTATATTAGAGAATATGAATTGTTCTAAATATTTTATTTTAATCTGAAAAATATTTTTATGTTTTTTTTTTGTTGTTGTTGTTTGTTTGGAGGTATATTCTTTTTTCTAAAGGAAAGTGGACGTGAAAAAAAATGAGAAAGATTATTTACCTTCCTAAGTTGTTTAAGTCCTGTGTAGTATTATGCAAATGAAGACCCAAGAAGAAAAGACATTATGTCCATTTTTTGTAAAAACTGTAGTAATAATGCCATCTAGCGGGCAATAGAAATAACTTCCATATTATGAATCGTTTCAGGAGAAAAAATATTAATATCCATAACTGTAACCGAGGAAAGAATTTGCGCGCAGAGGAAAACAATTTTTGTCCTCCCACCGAAAGGCAAAATGCATTTATGTCCAGCTTCCTTCGCCAGGCTCGTTTACGTTCGTTCTCGTCTCTGATAATGAAAAATAATCAATTTTCATAGCTTTTAATGAACTAGGGAATTATAATACCCAAAAATCATTATCTCGCCGGTCTTATGACGCATTTGCCTGCGATATACCGACGTTATCGTTTGACAAATGAGGGATCTTAACTCAATGTGTCTTACTCTTAACAAGTACGCTGTTTCCAAGTCAGCCTGTAGAGACATGAGGATTTTTTTGATACTGCAGAAGGGAAAAATGAGCAATGCCACCGTCGGGACTCGAACCACGGACCTCTCAAATATGCGCCGAGCAAGCTGACCTCTACACCACGAAGGCATGCTAAGAAGGCGGGAGAAGTACCTTATAAGGCAATGTAATGATGTGAAAGTTTGTACAAACGCATATGCTTCATTCCATAGCATTAAAAAAGTCGGGTTAAAAATAAGAAAATCTTTGCCATTGAAGAAAAGCGCTAGTAGACTGAAGAGGAAGACATACGATGCAAAAACACGCAATCCCTGTTTCTAAAATAATCGAGTTTATCAGCTCCCTCAAAGGAAAAAAGTCTCATTATTACTTCAAAAAGAATTAGAAAATATGCCTGCTGGCAGAGTTAAACATCATAAAATTACACGACATGTACAAAATGATTAATACGAGCAATCTGAAAGTGTCGTATGACACTTTTAAAGATATTTTTAATTCTAAGTTTAACATAGGTTTCGGTTAGAACGGACTGTAGTCTTTTTGTTACTTTTTGACTCTAGTCTGTAGTTACTTGTTGACTCTATCTAGTCTGTAGTTACTTGTTGACTCTAGTCTATAGTTTTTTGTTACATTAAGAGTAGAAATTGATATGTTTGAGGAAAAATCATAAAATTTTGCTGATGGACCCTCCCCCCAAAAAACAAAGGCAGAACTGATCAAGACCTGAAAAGTAAAATGACGGAAGAAAAGTTTCATTTGAAGAAGAGCCAATGATGACACTGAAGATTTACGCTTCCAATGTTAATAAAAGAAACTGGGGAAAAAGAATTTTAGTTATCTAAAAAAAATCGAAATTTCATTTCTCTCTTATTTTTTAATTTTTATTTATTTATTTGGTTTGCTTCTACAAATTTCGTTAAATAAAGGTTGAAAATGTATTGCGAAATTTTGGTACGATTTTATAATAATATTTTCTTTATCGCTAAATTTACACATACTAAAAATTCATTTTTCTTAAAATTTCTGTCAATGGTCATAAATGGTTTCCTCCGAGGCTTCAAATGTAATCATCCAACAAGAATGTCATAGGGTGAGCGTTTTCAGGATTACCTTGAAGACAACGGAATTTGAATTATCATCTCAAAACTATCAAATGAGCCCGAAACTGATTGAATAAAGATGCTCTAAACATGTGACGTACTTATCACATCCGTCTTAAAAGAAATTTATAACTGAATGCACTATATTCACTTTGAAGTATTTTCTCTGCTATATTTTTACAAAGGCATAGCATTAGTGATGTTTTCTTTCCTGCTGTTGTTCTACAAAGCCTCATCAGTGACGAAGTGTTAGTGGCTTAGTAGGGCTAAGCCCCTACTTTTCAGTTAAATTTGTAGAGTTATTAGGTATTTTTTGAAAGCAGGAGAGATGAAAAATGAGCAACGCCCTCTCCGGGACTCGAACCATGGACCTCTCGAATACGCGCTGAGTATGACCATTGTACCACGAAGGCATGCTAAGTAGTCAGGAGAAATACCTTATATACTTTCCCTTTTAAAGAGCAGTTTAAGGTTCTTTTATGTTACTTGACACAAGTCCGTGCCTTCACTTCCCAATTTCTTCATGATATTGTTGACTTTGTTGATTAAGACTTGAGTTTTAATGTTAAGCATTTTAAATAACCAACATGTATGTTGATAATATTTCAGATGAAATTCCTTGGTTATTGGGCAATGGAAGACGTAGTGGAACATTTGCATAGGTTCTAATTTAATTTGCATTTCTTCTAAAAACATTTGCATAATTGATGACCGGGTCTCCCGTTCCCCACTTATGCAAATGTTAGTAGAAGAAATATTTCTATCCAAGAAATACGGAGAAGGGACCATGACCTATTACATACTTCGTAAGAAACAGAATGGAACTTGTTAGTTTCCTATAAAAATGTTTTGGAAGAAATCGTGTATTCTACTTTTTTCTGGTGCTGAATCCCCTTCTTGTTGCCAGCTCTCCAATGCTATTTTCTTCAATTTGTAATTTATATGACAGCGCGCCCGAAAGATGTGACAAATGAACCTATTTGCTTTTGAGCTGCTTGCTTTGCGAGTTCATCTTGCTTTCTTGTTTCCTCGGAGGTCGGATTGCCCTCTATCCAGGATATTGTGCAACCGATTTCGTTTTGGTTTGAGATTTTATTAATGTTTTTTATTATTGGCGAGGCGTTCACTGGATTTTTTATAGCCATGAGTGCTTCTTGGCTGTCGGTGAGAACTTTTTTCTTGTTCTTCAAGTGTAATTCAGCTGCTTGTATGGCGGTTAATTTTTCTTGGAATAAGCTATAGTAATTCGAAATGTTCCTTTACCATGTAGTAGAATTTCCTGGAGATACTCTGATCAGAGCCACTGCCCCCATCTTATTATCATTTTCTAAGCTACTGGGTATTGTTTGTGGATTCTGATTGGCTGGATGTCAAACTGTATTTTGTTTGAGGGGGATGCCAGATGTTTTTGATAGGAAAGAGCTTTTTGTTCGAAATGATCTGGGAGGAACAACTAGTCTCTCTGCCCCACACTTTTATAATTACTAATTAATTAATTTAATTGTACTTAGTACTTGCTGCTTCAATTACTGCCATAATATTGAAGAATAATATAATACTCCCTCGAGAACATTTAGGGCTACATTTGATGTCTTTCTGTAGGCCCTAGTAATGTGCAGTAAGGAAGGTCTTTATATAAATTTTCACATTTTAGTTCCAGTATGTGAAAGCATTTTTGTGTTATGGGAAAGAAAAGGAAAGATTTTGGTGTAAATTATATCGGCGCGTAATTAAAAGTTTAATCCACGGAGAGATACATGATGAGAAGTGTAAGGTTTCTCATGCCCAAAAGACACAAAAGGTCTAAAAGTCTAAAAGATCATCATGGAAAAAATTAATGCAAGATACGAGACTGCTTTATGGCAACGGTGGCCGATCAGTGATAGTTTCAATATGTTGTAATCTCTGCCTGCCCATTATACATTCTGGATCCTCATGCTTTCAAGAAAAGCAGCAGATAATAGTTATTAATAGTTATTTGTATAATAATGAATATTATACACGTGAGAAATGGTCATGCAACTGTAACTGTAACTATATAACATAATAGTCACATGTTTGGCTCACTTAGGTAAACAAATGAAAAGCCAGGGACTCGTTCGACCGTGACATCACTGAAGTTCATTGTAGCTGCTCGTAACTGTAGTTTCGAATTTCTTTTCGCGATATTTTCTGTTTTTCGTCGGAAAAATAAAAATTCTATTACTTGGAGTCGAAACATATCTGTCTCAACTATTGTTTACTATGTAGAATAAATCTTAATTACGATAATTTTCTCTAATAATATATTGTTTTACCTGAAATCTTTCAAACTTCATTACAGAATTTGCTACTCAAGCTTCAGCTATTTATAAAGTTACTCATTTTAACATGATCAGACTGAATACCAACATTTTACGAGAACTGGAAAATATGTAGTATAACAGTATTTAAATGTTAAAATATAAGAAATTCAAATTAAGGCCATTTATTCTGTACCTAACTCTCTTTCTGATATTTACAGCTGTACCAACTTGTTCCTAATGTTTGGAATCTAATTTTGCTGAAATTTAAAATTTATTCATGTTCCTAGAGCCTTATTTCTGTCCGATAGCTTCTGCAATTTTCTTCAGAAGCTATGGTTTATATTTTAATTAATTTACATTCAAAGCGAAAGTTATAAAAATAAATTGGTCGCCTGTAATCCTGGTTCAATATTGTTAATCCAGATACGATGACAATAAGAATCCGATCCAGATCCGTTAAATTCTTTTACGGATTATACAATCTGGGTCCTCATGCTTTCAAGAAAAGCAGCAGATAATATTTATTTGTATAATAATGAATATTATATATTGGGAAATGGTCATGCAACTGTAACTGCAGACATTAGCAAACAGTAATATACAATAACTTAATCAGTGCAGTAGCATGAAAAGTTCCGTATTTTGAACAGTAGTTAAAATATTCAAATAAAGTTTCCCTAAATTGAAATGTGGCAGACATATGTAGATGATATATGATAATTCAAATATCCTTATTGAAGAAACATAAATTCAAGCACCAAAAATACGAATGCAATTTGACGTTTTACATATTCTTTTTCATAACTAAAGTTTTTACTTTCGCTTTATAGAGTCATTAGGTTTTTTTTTTTTTTTTTTTTTTTTTTTTTTTTTTTTTTAAAAAAAAAAAAAAAAAAACCACGCCCCAGAATCCTGGTGGTGGAGAATCATCATCTACCAACCTTTTTAGTTCGGGCGCCACTTGTAGAGACAAGGTTTTTTTTGTAAGCAGAAGAATGAAAAATGAGCAACGCCTTCACCGTGTATCGAACCATGGACCTCTCAGTTACGCGTCGAGCGTGCTTACCACTACAACACGAAGGCATGCAAAGAAGGCCGGAGAAATACCTTAAGGGGCCCTAATCGCCAAATCCTGCTGGTGAACACTCATTAGCCACCACCTTTTTAGTTCGGATGCCAGTGTAGAGAGACATTAGGATTTTTTTGAAAGAAGATGAATGAAAAATGAGCAACGCCTTCGCCGGGAATCGAACCACGGACCTCTTGGTTACGAGTCGAGCGTGCTTAACACTGCACCACGAAGGCAGGAGAAATACCTTATAACTTATATGGCTTCATCGTTCGTACTTAAAAACATATATAAGGTATTTCTTCCGCCTTCTTCGCATGCCTTCGTGGTGTAGTGGTCAGCATGCTCGAAGCGTATTCGAGAGGTCTGTGGTTTGAGTCTCGGCGAGGGCACTGCACATTTTTCACATATCCTGCTTTCAAACTTCAAAATACCTAATGTCTCTACAGTGGCGCCCGAACTAAAAAAAAATGGTGGATGGTGATTCTCCACTGCAGGATTTGGCGATTCGGTCCCCTAATCCCCAGTCGCCCTTTAAAAGGGGGATTGATTCTCCGTCTTGTCCGGGTCCGACCCTAAGTTTCCTCCTCACTCCGTTTCCTTTTTGGGCGTGCTTGATGCTTCTTGAAAAACTTCTTCCTCTCCGTTGGTTGATTTCTGGGTCGCTTAATAGGTGCTGTCCTTGGGGGCTCGGGACATTTCTCGTCGGTTCTTGTCGAGATCTGGCTGTTTGCTGTTCCAACTTTTGTTCCCTTGAGTCTGCAGCTGGCTTTCCCTTGTCAATTCTTGGACACTTGCTGCGTAGACTCCTTCCTGAGGGTTCACTATTTTTTTTCTCATAAGTGCCTTGACTGCGGCCGTTTCTTCTCGCCTTCTTGGTACTCTTAGAATTTCCGTCTTCCTCCTGTTGGAGCCGGTCGTGACACCTCTTTTTTCTATCTTCCTTTTCTTGTTATCTCCGGTGTTCCATCGGGGGACATTTTCTTTTCTTATTCGTATCTTTACTTGTGGCTGACTCTGGCGGTCGTTGTTGTTGTGCCATGTGTTGAGATGATGCCTGCCGTGTCGGATCCTGCAAAAGATCTTGAAATATTTTCATCTTATTTCCATTGTAATACGGCTTAATTTGATTTATATTTGCCGTAATGTTTTCGCCACTCTTGGCTCTTAAAACCACCACTGCCTGGGTTATTTTTTCAATAGAAAACGATCCTTCAAACCGTGGACAGAACTTGGCCAATTTATCTTGTTTAGCTGAGGAAAGTGAATGTTTCAGCTTAAGTACTTCATTCCCCCCGCATTATAAGTTACTTCCCGTCTTTTCGTATCATAATAAAGCTTCTGTTTCCTCTGTGATACTTCCGTGTTTTCTTTTGCCTCGTTAATTAACTTTTGTATATCCGCCATTTGGAATTCAGGAGCAATTTTTTTAACATAAAATAATTTGTTCAGTGTCTTCCTGCCTAAAAATAACTCAAGGAGTTTTGCCTGTCGTGTCATGTTTGGCGGTCCTAAGAGCGAAAGCTAATTCATTGACATAGTTATCCCAGCTTTTATGAAAATTTTTAACGTAACTTCGAATAATTTTAACTATGTTTCTGTTGACCCGTTCCGCTATATTTGATTGCGGCCGATACGGGACCACTTTTAAATGACGTACGCCCAGTTTTTGACACATGTCTTCAAAAATATTGCTTATGAACTGAGGACCATTATCCAATATAACTTTTAGGGGTATTTTAAAATATATTAGGCATTTTAATTAGGTATTATTTTAGGTATTTTAAAATATATTCATTTAAAACAGAATCAGTAACTGATTTCGCAGAGGCTCGTTTTAGGGGTTCAATCTCGGTCCATTTACTAAAATGGTCAACCATAACAAGGAGATACCAACTTTTATTTAACTCACTTTTCCGGAAAGGGCCCAATAAATTGACGTCAATTATTTCATTTTGGAAAAACTGATTTAGTGTTATTTAGAAACCTGGCAGGGCGGAAATTAACATAATGAGCTACCAGGCATGTTGAGCAAGACTGGACATACGCCCTTGTTAACTTTTGCAGCTCAGGAAAATAAATTGCTTCGCGTACGCGTTGGATGGTTTTACGAATACCACCATGAGCTGCCAGGGGCGAATAGTGCAATTCCTGTAGTACATTTAATCCAAGACTAGCTGGGATAACAGGTCGTATTTCATTGTTACACTGCTCGACATTGAGCATGCAGACCAATAAGGAGTGGTCAGAAATTTATGCAAATTTTAGAGTAGCCTCGAGTCACTGAGTTATGCGAATGATGTGAAATGCGCAACTCTTCGATGCACGTGAAGTAAGATGTAAGGGAAGGAACGTGCAGAAGGGGCAATATTCGTGTCATTATTTCTGCCAGACGAATTATCGAAGAAAGTTGGTTTTTGTTCCGGAGGATACGTGTAGTAGGAGAGAATGCCAGGCCTCCTTCAACGAAGGCACTTCCAGCAGATAGACGATTTTACGAGGGGTATGGTGATCGGACTGCGAAGGGCGGGTTCGTCCTTACCTCAAATCGCAGCTGATACCCACATGGATGCGAGCACGATGCATCGGCTATAGCGAACATGGTTGGAACAAGGGAATGTGGGAAGAAGGAGGGGTGCATGTGCAGCCAGAGTGACGTCAGCACGCGTGGATCGACGCATCCGCCGGCAAGCTGTGGCGGTCCCGCAAGTCACTTATACCGCGATTCTGCAGCATGTGCAAAACACTCTGGATGTTCCCGTGTCGACGAGAACCATTTCCCATCGGTTGGTTGAACGTGGCCTGCACTCACGGCGTCCGTTAAGATTACTGCCATTGACCCCACAGCATAGATGACAACGTTTAGAATAGTGCCGGACTGGAACGATGTGGATGACAGAATGGCGAAACGTCATGTTCTTAGATGAGTCACGCTTCTGTTTATCCAGTGACAGTCGCCACATACGTGTGGAGCGTCTACGTGGAGACAGATCTAATCCAGCAGTAACTGTGGAACGCCCCACCGCGCGACAACGTATCATAATGGTTTGAGGCGCTATTGCCTACGATTCCAGATCACGTCTAGTTCGTATTCAGGACACTATGACGGCCCAACGATACTTGGATAATGTACTGCGGCCGGTGGCAATCCCCTACCTTCAG
>KK112598.1:279970-302029 GCA_000611955.2 Stegodyphus mimosarum
GCAGGATAACGCCCGACCACACAGTGCTCGCCTCTGCCAACATACTCTGCAAGGTATACAGATGCTTCCCTGGCCACCGTACTCACCTGACCTGTCACCAATCGAACATGTGTTGGATGTGACTGGACGCTGTTTGCAGACTCTGCCCTTGCCTCGCTCAGAAGGCAGACTGTGGCAAATGGTTGAAAGGGAATAGAGAGCCATCTCTCAGGACACCATCCGCACTCTTATTGACTCTATGCCTAGACGTGTTTCTTCATGCATCGCTGTCCGCGGTGGTCCTACATCCTACTGAGCCGACGCCGTTCTCGCTCTGTTATTTGACTATCATTTTGAAATAAAGATCACTTATTGCTGCTTGCTGTCTCTATCGTTTTTCCAAATTTCATCACTTTCTGACCACTCCTTCTTGGTGTTGCATTTTCAATGTCGGGCTGCAATGTTCGTAGTTTTCGTATAAAATTATAGACCATCTATCAATTCGTAATGGGCCGCCCTACTTCGTATCGCCACAATATCTTGGTGGCTAAAGTTTTCAGGATCTTTTAAATAATCACATATATTTTTAAATTCCGGATCCTTGCCCGGTTCCGTTATTACGGTCCCACGGAAATGTATCATCTGGGATGTGAGCATTGCCACTTTAACGCTATTCTCTTCTTCATTTAACTTGATTTTAGACAGGGCATCTACTACGACATTTTCTTTCCAGGCGTGTGTTTAATTATCAAATTATATTCTTGTAATTTAAGAGCCCATCGTATTAATCTCGGCAATAGATTCTTTCCTGAATATAATCTAGCGATCGCCGCATGATCAGGGAAGACCGTTACTGGAGAACTTCCAAAATTGAACCTGAACTTCTGTGCTGCTAACAGAACTGCAAGTGTTTCCCTTTCTGTTGCTGAATAATTCTTTGAGTATCGTTTAATGTACGACTAAAGAATGCCACGGGTTGTCCGTTTTGGGAAAGAACTGCCCCTACAGCATAAACTAAATTTTTCACAACAACTGTATTGAGCTTAACGATAGAGGGATTTTCTTGGCCTTCGGATTTCCGCACCCACCCCTCAGCAGAAATCCTTTTCAGTTTAAATCTTCTTTCTTCTTTTCCGCTGGCCTTCAAACTTTTGGTCTGGCTTATTTTTGAACTGTTGACGTTCGCTGGTTGTTTTTGAATATTCAGGTTTCTTTGATTACTGATTCGATTTGCTTCTGTAGCCGCGGTCTTGCCTCTGCTGTGGCTTTGGCGCACCAAATTGGCTTCGTTGCTCGCACTGGCGTCTTCTTTCAATGTCCGCCGTTCTTCTGATTTCAAACTGGATTGCAACTCAAATAACTTTTCCAAGGTCTTCGGACTCCTTAATTTGATAATGTCTTGTACCCGGGGAAGTAACCTAGGCAAAATGATTTGAATGATTTCAGGATCTGGTCGGCTTCCATACGAAAGCTTAAATAATTGTATTCTTAAAATGAAGCTTGAGAGTTCCTCAATTCTTTGCTGGTATGTGCTGAAGAATTCCGGTTCTAGTTTAGCACGATTGCTTACTACTGGGAAGGCCTTTAGTAAGAAAGTATTAAAATTTTCGTAAGTGTAGGTAGGACTTCCCAGTTGGCCCAAGAGATTTTTTCCGATGCACTTGAACCAACTAAGCGCTTGACCCCTCAACGCGTTAGTAGCCAGTCACTTTCTGGAACCCGGAGACTGGATAGAGCATAAGATGGCCATCTAAATTTTCCAAAAAGTTATTCACCGCTGAATTCTCATCGAAGCTCGCTGCTGACTTCATTGATGCTCGCATGGTCTGGACGATGTACCCGAATCCTTCTAGGGTGGCAGCTGGCATTTCTGAATTTTATTCCGATACCACGGGTTCGTCAACTTCCTCTTGAAAGTCGTCCATGGGTCTTCTCCTTCGGGCGCCACTATCAGGACTTGTATTTCTTTTAATTGATTTTGCAAACGTAACTGTAGTCCTGAGTAGGAACAGGGATCTTACTAAAAGCTATGTTCGTGGATGTGTAAAAGATACAACAAAGATAAGGAGGGTTCAAATTACCCTTTATTTGCTTATCGATTTTACATACGTTCCCGAACTTCGGGATACAAAGACCAGCCACTTGTGGTCTGAACGTAAAAGAATATGAGACTACTAACTAACTAAAATTTAAATAAGAGCGAACTGTTAATATCTTACACAGATGATTAGCACTAAGACTGGCCTTTTAAATTATTACGTCTGTAGTACGAAAACTGCGGAAAACTACAATACGTCTTTAACTTTGAAGAGGGTTAAACTCTGGCCTTAAAGGCGGACAATAACTGATGGCAAGCTCTCGTAAAGACTCGTAGCAAGAAGGCTCTCTTTCCTTCGTTCTTTCTCTCTACTCTTGACAAAAAGCCACAACTTAAGCGTTAGCAAGTACAATTTGCATTAACATATTCACGCGTTAATTCTGGCCGGAAGTGGAAAATAAGAGATGATAGTAAAGTTTTAATATAAAATATACGTTGGTTAAACTTAAAATCCTTACACGGTTACAGTTGCATATGAAATCAATTACAGTTACGTATTGTAACTGAATAACTGTAAATATTACGGTGATTCAGGGATCGAATTAAAATGTCGCCAAATGTTGGCCAAGTTTGGCGACTTTTGGCTATTTCTCACAAAATTTGGAGACAAAAATTATTCGCAAAAGCCATCGCCAGCATGGCGATATCTCACCATTTTAGGGAGAGAGCGATTTACTCAATGTTAAATAGACTTGCTGCTGTATTCTTACGTTTCCCGGCGAAGTATCGTTTCCTTAAATTTTCGTATTACGTTATACAAAAAATACAAGAATTTTACATAAAATTTCATCAAAATTATCTGTACATGCAAAACATTGGTAACAATATTTATTTCATGTAAATAATCGTATCTTCGCAACTGCTCGATGAGCATCAGCGATGTTTTTTCGACATACATGTTGTTCAAAAGCATAATGTTGCACAAATTTAAAATGCTTAATAGCCGCTGACAGAAAAGTAGATGGTTCTGCTAGTCTTATGCAATTTTACGATAGACATTTATCATTATTTATTTATTATTACATTCATCAAATAAAAGAATTATTTATTTATATTTTAACTATTATGAGATCACCGCTAATTACCCCCTTTCCCTGAGTTTCAAAGTTTTGCCAGAGTATATTTACACATTTATTATTGTTGTTCAAATTATGGTATTAAAATGTATTTTTTCTTCACACTTTACTTCTTTGGTAAAAACCACGGCACAACAATGCATAGCATCATTTATATAAAGTCTTTTTTAATCTTTGTATTTTAAAAAGTATATAGATAATATTTTCAGAGTTTGTTTTAGACATCATTCGCATCTTTAATTTTAATGTTAGCACACGGGAAGAAATTTGGAAGAAGGAGAACAAGGTTTTACTTCCAAATAAAATCATACGCATTTTGTGTGACCTGTAGCTCAAAACTCTGATAAATTCAAGTAACATTAAGCTCCAACAACCTAGGGAATTGAGAAATTTTTTAAAATGTAAGTCTAACTATTCTTCTTTTTTTAAAATTATTTAATTTATTTTTCTATTTTTTCGTTCCAGATTTTGGAATATCTGCGGCAAAACAAAATTCTTCATCGTATGGTAAGAAAAAATTTATATTCTACACTTCTATATAGTATTATTACACGTGAAATAATAGTTTAAGTGATTGCTTACGTAAGTTTCAGTAGGAATAAAATTTCTGATAAAATCCCTTTTAAAAATATTTTACCTTATTATATTAAGCTTGAGATGGCAAAATATGATGTAATCTTTGACCAAGGTTCAGTGTCACAGAGGTGTCATATTGTGATATGGATCTGTATTGCAAAGATGTCACATGCATCTCACAGCAAACATTGAATCTGACCATCAAAAAATTCTCAGTCTTCCCCATTCTGATCGTTCAAGATCGTTCTTTTCTTATTTAGGTAATTCTTCACTGGGAGTAATCCTTACGCTCAAGATCTTATTTAAGTTCCCATTGCTTGATGATCCCGAGGTCTCAATTTCTTCCCCTCGCCGACTCATAATTAAATGTTTCAAAACCTTTAGAAATACTATATTTATTTTTAATGCTAATAGCTTGAGATTTTAATTAGTTAAGTATTTATAGTTCATACCGTGTTTTCCTAATGTAATACTAAGAAACCACGAAACTACATTTTGTGATGAATGCTTACACATTCTGCCATATCCATACAATGTTCTGAAGAGAGGCTGACAAGATACAGTAATAGTTCATATACAATAAAATTGAAGCATTTATTAATTATGAACAGAAGTGAGTAATGAATTGACAATCAGTTCACTTTTATTTATATTAACAAGAGGTCGGAAGAAAAGATGTCATGAGAGAATATACACTGGTGTGCAAAAATTAAGGACGAGACGGTTTTTTTAAAACAACTTTGTACAAAAGCTTTCCAAATCAACACATTTAATACCGTAAGATCCCCAATACGTAAGGACATGACTAATGTAAGCAACACTTACTAAAACAGAAATCAGGGGGATAAAAAGAAGCTTTATTGAAAAAGTAGCATGGAGCGCAATGCGACTGAAGGCCGAAACATCCCTGCCATGGGTGTCCAGCAAGAAACATCTGGTCTTTAATAGGGGATATGATCTCCCCTGAGTGCTAGGCAGGTTTCACATCATTTGTGCATGCCGGATATGTGGTTGTTAATGAGCTGTTGAGACACTGCTGCTCGTTCCTCTTGTAGCACCAATCGCAGTTTCGGAATCGTTACTGGCGATAAGTTACGTGCTGCCACGGGTCTCCCTAGTAAGTTCCGTACATGCTTGACGGGATTTAGATCCAGAGACCTTGCCGACCAATCCATGTGTTCAATATCTTCACTCTCCAACAGCTCTTCGACAGTAACTGTGCGATGAGGTGGAGCGTTGTCGTCCATGAAGAGGAACTGAGGACCCATAGCCCTTGTGAAAAGACGCATGTAAGGAAGAAGAACCTCGTTACAATAGCAGTCCCAGGTGACGAACCTCCTTGGGAGATATGAAGGTCGGTCCGGCTACCAAGCATTATGTCTGCTCGAACGAGAACTCCGCGACCTCCAAAACAGTCCCTTTTGATGATGTTGAAGGGGTTATTGCGTGTTCCCCGCTCTGTCCAGATGTGTATGTGTCTAGAATCGCAACTCAGACTAAATCTGCTCTCATCTGTAAAGAGTACTCGTCCCCATTCATTGTCTCTCCAATTCCGGTGTTCCCGGCACCACAGAGAACGCCTTCTCCGATGGGCAGGCGTTAGAGGTACACACCGTACAGGGCGTCGTGCAAACAGACCACCACCGTGCAGTCTTCTGGCCACGGTAAAACGCGATATCGGTCGTCCAGTCGCCTGTGTCGTGTGTCTAGCGATTTCTCCCGCTGTCTGCCGCCTGTTTCTTCTGGCCTGTAAGGCAATATACCGGTCATCTGCGGGTGTGGTTCCTCGTGGACGACCACTACTAAACCCCCGGATAGCTGTTCCTGTAGTTTGAAATTGTCTCCAAAGTCGTGAAACGATGCTGTGAGCAATTCCGAACTCTGCAGCCACACTTGTCACACTGCGGCCTTCCTCCAACTTCCCAATGATTCGACCTCGGGTAAAAGCATCCAGATGTCGTCTAACAGATTGATTATTCGCCATTTCTCGCTGAGGCAGCAACTCGGTGTGATTTTAACTGCTATACGGCGTGCAATCTCTTTGCCAGAAATACTGATCTTACACCGACAACATGCTTTATACTACTCAGACACTCCCCCATTACGTCTACCTGCATATCTGCGCATGTGCTACCGTACATCACCTTACGTAATCTCCTGATTGGTCTTTCTGTCCGCTCTGCCTCTTCGTTCAGCTGATATGCTAATTTTTCGACTTCGTCCTTAATTTTTGCACACCAGTGTACTGTCATTTTTGTCTCGCTGCTTAAAATTTTTAATTTAGGGAGTCACTTTTATTAAGGAGATATGGTTCAACTTCTGTTGCTTTTAAAAGGCAACATAAAAAATATTTGATACATTTTATTGCAATACTTTGCATCGTGCTCTGCCTTGTTTCAAAATGCATTGGTTGCTTCTATGCGTGGTACCTTCTGTCACATTATAAATGAATCCATACTTCCACCGCTTTCTTAAACCAAGCTCTTTTTGTATGTAACATGTTTCTGAATGAAGATTTTTAACTATTATTATTTTACAAATGACATGTTACTTTTCATTGCTGAGTATTTTTACGTGCTTTTTTTATGTAAATTTATGAGATTATTTCTAAATTTTATTATATTATTTTGCTTTTTCTTTCATTCCCGTTAATTATGTCATGTTTTTAGATATAACACATTTAGCTTGTGTTGTCAAAGGAAACCAATTTTTTTTTATTTACAGATTTAGTTAGAGAAAAATATTTTTTAGGTTAGGTTAGGTTATTTGAATATGGCAAAGCACAGAAGGGCTATCTGCCTAACAGAAAGGATGCCTTTGTGGAAGACTTTTAAAGTAGACTGGCTCGGATTTATTCTACACATTAGAAAAACCACGAGAATCAATCATACAAAATTATTTCTTGCTTGAGAAATTAATCGACTATAATTACCGTATTAAATTTTTAAATCGATGCATTAATTATTTAAACGATAATAATATAATAATAAAAGTAAGTAAATTACTTTTCATCGGTTCTTATGAAGGGAGTTGAAATCTCCCCTGCAACCAAAGATTGTAAGTTTATATTAATTCGTGCTCAAAAATACAAGTTACTTCACTTTATAAAAGAATTTGGATTAGAAACTGTATTTCAGCACAATTTATTCCAGAGCAGAAAATTTCGCAAATGTTTTGAAAACTACTTACTGTAAATTGAGAATTAAATTAAAGCCATGCCGACGAACTTCGTCTAAAATAAAAATTTTATTTTAAATGAATTTATTTCACTTCTGCAAAAACGATTCTTTATTTCTTTGTTAAAAATTTAGAAACTACATCTAACAATTAGTTTCGCTTTGATGCATCGTTTATGGACAGGAGCAATGAAAGGATAGTAATTTCTGCAATCATATGTAAAATGTTTCTGAAAATCAAGAACAGTATTTAAAAATTTCACTGTCATAGCTTGGGAATTTGCATATTTACTGATTATTATCCTTCGGCTTTATCGCTGCTGAGTACTTTCAGTTGCTTGGCCTGTCTATTTTTAGCCTGTGCTTCTTAAATGCTTCAAAGGCTTCGGACCTTTTTTGGAGGGCGTATACAATAACTTTCCGCGATTAGTCGTTTATAAACATTATGAAATATTTTGAACTACCTGAAGATGTGACTTGCATTTTGAACAAATTTTGAAAAATAACGTTTCGCTATTACATTTTGGAATTTTTAGAGCTATGTATCATCATTTTTTGAATGCAATACTTTTATGCAGGTTAAGTGATCACAACTTTCATGTCCCCCCCCCATAGTTTCAATTCACTGCTTTGTGTATTCGCATTACACCGAGCAACATTTGAAACTTCGGGTATATCCTGCTGATTTAGAACATTTAAGCTTCGTTGTCTGTAAAACTGCGTTCTTTTTTTTTTATCTCTGACCCATGCGTAGCTATTTCTGAAGTATATATTACGTTGGATTACTAAGTTAAGAGAAATTAAGTTCAATTTTAACCTGGGAAGTACCATATTAAGTATTATGGGCTGTGAAATTGAATTGAGTTGTAGGGATTTATATTTATTCAAAATAACCAGTTAAATTTAATTTTGAAGTTCTTTCCTATAAGCCTTCATTCCCCTAATTGTCAGTGCCAGAATATTTAAATTTGGTAACGCGCGCAAAGGAATGCAAATTCTACCAGTGGGAGAAAAAGCTTAAATATCAAGTTCTAGAAGGGAAAGTTAGAGAGTCTGAGAAAACTCTGTGCGTGCTGTAGCGCGAGCTTCGGATTAGCAGTTATTGCTAGTTAAACGTGATTTAACAGCTATTATTTTGCTGCTACTAAACTTATCAACGTTCTGCTAGGAAACAGTATTGTCTGAGCCCTGTAGCGTTATTCTACTACTTAATAGTATCTTCAGTTTTTGAGTTTGATTCTTACTGTTTTAGTTACCGCCTAAGCAGAGGCGTAGTGTGTTAGCGTCGAATTGATGCATTGCAAATAATTTAAAGAAGTAATTTTAACCCTTCTTCTGTGCAGTCACTACTCTCCAGATTTCACACAAAAGATAGACAGTAGATCTTACAGAGCAAAATTTAACTTTCTCTTCTACAAATTTACTATCTTCTAAGTGAACTTCACTTTTCGTTTCAGTTGTTGATGTGAATTTACTTCAGTGATTGCACATGTATGCGGCTGCTCTTGAATCAAGATAGAAGTTATGTGTACCTAATTCTCCTTTTGTATTGACAATGCTGATAAAAAATCTTTGTTTAGCGGATTCTTAATTAAGATTTTTGCTGCTACTGTTTCTACATTCTGAGGCTTTGTGTCCTTTTTGCTTGCAGTTAATTATAGCACATAAAGCCTTTCGTATTCTTAGACTTTACTTTCGCGTTCTTGTGGTATTTAGTATCTAACGTATCCTGCATTTAGCCTTTTCCTGCTCTTTAAATTGCCAACCTTTAGACTCTTATAGTAATTTAACTTTTAGAGTGTTTAAGTCGGGCAATTTATCATGAGATTCTATTCCGATTCTGAAACTTCCAAATATTTCGGTGAAGCTACATAGCAACAAAATAGTGAAAAATTCCTCCGGAAGTTCATTTCCAATTTCTGCAAGTGTAGCTAAAATTTCAAAGAGAGAAGTTAAATAATGCTGCATTGTTTCTTCCGCATTCACCTTTTTCAAAATAAGTTGTTCAATAAGACTTACTTTAATTATAGGGCCTTTAGGCGGACGAATTTCTTGTAGTTTCATCAACGCTTCATACGAAGTTTTACACTTTTTAGTGTGCACTGCCTCAGTTACTTCACGCTAAAAGAAATTATTGCTAAGCTTTCTTGTGTTTTTGGATCCAACTGTCAACTTCGGCAATTCGGATTGGATTGAAAACCTTTTCATTTGGAAAAGCCACATTTCAAAGTTAGTTTCATCCAGTTTTTCAATTAGTGTGTTAGCGTTCATCAGTTTCATTTGTTACTTGAAATTTCAAAGGCAAGGAAAAAAGTACGTTAGTTTACCTCTTTTTTCACCAAAACTCAAACGTTTCACTTACTTATTCTCTAATAAAATTGTGGACGCATAATTGACTGAGAGTAATTTTTAAGTAGTAGAATTTTGTGTTCCAGGGAGAAAACCGAATGTAAATGAATAACAAAAGATTTTAACTGGTACTTACCTTATACTTCACAGGACACATGAACAATGCATGTTAGTCTATGACATATGAAAAAGGTAAGATGAGATAAACTGATGATGACTTGACATAATAATTTCAGAGTCATATCTGTCGGTCTACTTTGCGTTACATCGTCGGCTACTTGACTACTAGTCGATGCATTGCATCATAACAGGTACGGCCTGCACTGGAATCACACTCTAAAGGTCTTCTACAGCAGTTCCTGTCTTCAACAGCTACATCCATGTCAGCATACCAACGCTTGAAACACCTCTCCATGACAGAGAGAACACAGCTTCTGCCATGCCGATAACTTCATGAATCCCACCGCGATATCCGAGACGACAGGAACCTGGAACAGGCCACAAAGACAATAAATACGCAGTTTTGGAGGACGATACGTAGCTTTGGAGGTTAAATACTGTGGCACGCTTCTTTTCGTTTTCAGCACTGCGCAGACACAAGGGAGAACGCGAATTGTAAACATATTTCAACACAAGTTCTAAATTTATATAGTTGAAAAACGAAATATTTTTCCGTCTGTGAAACAATGTAAAATACGCCTTTTTTCCGACAAAATAAAGTAGCAGAATACGTTTATTTTCATAAATACAGATAATTTCCATTTGAACCAAAATAAATAAATGAAATAAATTTTCAATTGCGTCGATTCTAAAATGAAAGGCATAAACATATTACTGTGCTAAAAGTAAATGAAAATCTATTTTTGATATTAAACAAATCGTAATATATTTCTATTCAATATGTGAGAGTATTAATGCCTTTTTTGGCACTTTACTATTTGAAACCATTTTTAATTTTAATAAAGAAAATCAAATGAATATTTAAGAATAAGAAAATCCACCTGTCCAGCGGCATCAGAGCCATGCCTTCAGATTTTAATACCTGAAACAAATATCTTGATTCTTCTAAACATTTTTATTATCTTTCAAATCCTTCTTTATGCAGTATTTGCGGCCCATTATGGAAGAGTGCCTGACTAGTTCAAAAACTGTACGGCTCTGTGTAGTACAAATTCATCTGAATTAAATTAATATCATCTTTAAAGTATGTACTGTAAAATATAATGTTTTCGTGTTATTTAAATAAAAGAAATTGTATGTATACGTAAAAGAGATTAATTTCCTGCATTAATCAATAATCCACGTAACTAGAACTTCGGACATGAGATATTACAGGTAATTGGAACTCCTCTTTGTTTTCATATTTTTCTTAAATGAGAAGAATAGTATGCATATTTATGTCTTACGTGGCCATTTTTACCTCAAAATATATTTTCCAATTCCTCACCTTCGCTCTGGGAAAAACCATATTAAAATAATTCCAAATGCCCAAGTTGAAAAATCATATTGATTTCACTCTATATCTCGAGAAATTAGTAGATAGCTAAGAATCTTCCTTGATTTTCTACAAAATTCATGTATCTACGGTATTTTTAATGACGCTAATCATTTCATTCTTAATAATAAACTGCTCGACATTGAAAGAATGGCGTCGGCTCAGTAGGATGTAGGACCAACGCGGACAGCGATGCACGAAGAAACACGTCTAGGCATAGAGTCAATAAGAATGCGGATGGTGTCCTGAGGGACGGCTCTCCATTCCCTTTCAACCATTTGCCACAGTCTGTCTTCTGAACGAGGCAGGGGAAGAGTCTGCAAACGGCGTCCAATCACATCCCACACATGTTCGATTGGTGACAGGTCAGGAGAGTACGGTGGCCAGAGAAGCATCTGTATATTTTGCAGAGTATGTTGGCAGATGATAGCACTGTGTGGTCGGGCGTTATCCTGCAAAGAGATTGCCACTGGCCGCAGTACATTATCCAAGTATCGTTGGGCCATCATAGTGCCCTGAATACGAACTAGAGATGAAATGGAATCGTAGGCAATAGCGCCCCAAACCATTATGCCACGTTGTCGCGCGGTGGGGCGTTCCACAGTTACTGCCGGATTAGATTTGTCTCCACGTCGACGCCACACATGTATGCGGCGACTGTCACTGGATAAACAGAAGCGTGACTTATCTGAGTACAGGACGTTTCGCCATTCTGTCATCCACATCGCTCCAATCCGGCACCATTCTAAACTTTGGCGTCTACGCTGCGGGGTCAATGGTCTTCTTAACGGATGGCGTGAGTGCAGGCCACGTTCAACCAATCGACGGGGAATGGTTCTCATCGACACGGGAACATCCAGAGTATCTTGCACATGCTGCAGAATCGCGGTACAAGTGACTTGCGGGACCGCCCCAGCTTGTCGGCGGATGCGTCGATCCAAGCGTGCTGACGTCACTCTGGCTGCACCTGCACCCCTCCTTCTTCCCACATTCCCTTCTTCCAACCATGTTCGCCATAGCCGATGCATCGTGCTCGCATCCATGTGGGTATCAGCTGCGATTTGACTTAAGGACCAACCCGCCCTTCTCAGTCCGATCACCATACCCCTTGTAAAATCGTCTATCTGCTGGAAGTGCCTTCGTTGACGGCGGCCTGGCATTCTCCCCTATTACACGTATCCTCCGGGACAAAAACCAACTTTCTTCGATAATTCGTCTGGCAGAAATAACGACACGAATATTGCCCCTTCTGCACGTTCCTTCCCTTATATCTTACTTCACGTTCTTCGGAGAGCTGCGCATTTCACATCATTCGCATAACTCAGTGACGTGCGTCTACTCTAAAATTTGCATAAATTTCTGACCACTCCTTCTTGGTGTTGCATTTTCAATGTCGAGCAGTGTTATTTTTAAATTGAGCTTTAAGTACTATATATTTTTTTAATATTATTATCCCTCATATCAGTATGCAGTAAACTGTGCTCACCTCTTCGAAGGTGTTGATTAAAATATGGAACTTATGAAGTTTAACATAAACATCGATTTCATTCATTCTATCTTAGGAACTGCTAATGGTATTTAACTATTGCTACGAAGGAAATAGTAAAATATATATTCTCTGAAGTGGGTAATGCAGATTTTCGTAACTGAGGCTTGGTAAAAACAATCGTTTTATGTGTGGGGTTTTACTTACTAAATTCCAATGTTCAACCTTAGAACGCCACAAACACTAACAAGCAAATAATCGCTTTTAGTGTGAGAATAAACACGTAAGACGTAAGAAGGGTTAACTACCCTTTATTGCTCAGAATAATTACAATCAACTCCTAACTCGGCGTATACAGCAAAGCCTCCACTTGGGCTTGAACTTAAATAATTATGAATTTAAACTAAACTAAGCTTAACTAAAGCTATCTGAAAGATATAGCCGAAGCTTTAAGGTTTCTAAGTAGTTGGGTCCTAAATATTAATTTAATCTGCGAAGCCAAGGAAGGGCCTAAAGTATGGCCGAGCGTAGTAGCTGAGAGAGAACGTAGCCAAATGGCAAACGCGGGCTAGTCAGGAAAATCACTCCCTCGAAGTCGGCGAAACATCAATTTAAATAGTACTCTTACACATTTGCATTAACTGCGTTTCTGAAATTACATTCTAGTAGGGAATTGTAAGCTGAAATTAGAATAGATAGAAAAGGTGCATAACTTAAAATAACTGTTAATAAAATGAGGATAAACCTTACATATGAACTGAAGTTATTAATTCTTGCAAATTTGTTATGCGTTTACATTAAAAGCTGCGTAAGACTCTGTTTAATTTAATTTTTAAAACAGCTGTGAAATGCGTTTCGGAAAAGCAGAAATGTTTAGTAAAGAATATATTTAGTAAAGAAATATTTAGTAAAGATAATTTAGAAATTGCAAGTGATGCAAATTAATTTGTGAAGTATGGAGCGAATTAAACGATATTTACAATTATTTAAATATATTAAAGCTCTATAAAGTAAAATAGTTACTTTAAATTTATAATTTAAATATTGCTTAAAATTATAGTTTGTGAATGGAGAATAAATTATGATATCAAATTTCCGTTTTATACAACTAAATAAATTTTTTTTTTATTTATCCTCCAGATACGTTTTCATTAAGAAACGTACTATGACTAATATGAAAGCTAAGATTTCATTTTAGTCAAAGATTGTGCTGCTTTGCAAAAGGGTTTCAATCAAAACGTAATATTTTATTATACAAGAGAAATATTCAAATAGTTCAATATCCCACATCCAGTTATAAGGTATATCTCCCACATTCTTAGCGTGCCTTCGTGGTGTAATGGTCAGCACACTGAACCGGTATTTCAGAGATCCGTGGTTCGATTCCCGGCGAAGGCGTTGCTTATTTTTCAATCTCTCCTGCTTCCAAAAATACCTAATGTCTCTACAGTGGCGCCCGAACTAAAAGGGTTGTGGATGATGACTCTCCACACCCAGGATTTGGCGACTAGGTCCCCTAAAACCCTAGTCGCCCTTTAAAAAGGGGAGTATATAAGGTATATCTCCCACATTCTTAGCGTGCCTTCGTGGTGTAATAGTCAGCACACTGAACCGGTATTTCAGAGATCCGTGGTTCGATTCCCGGCGAAGGCGTTGCTTATTTTTCAATCTCTTCTGCTTCCAAAAATACCTAATGTCTCTACACAGTACATAAACGTTTTTTTTCCATCTAATTTTGAAATCTGATAATACTGCTCCTTTCTGGAAGAGAAAGCAATAAAAAAGGGGGGAGGGAATGTGAAGAAGACAAAATAGTATTAAAAGCTAAACCATTTTTAAAAATTATATGACACCAAAAAAAAGATTAATTTGTTTTAATATTTCAATTCAGGGGAGGAGGAAAGTGTTAAATCAAGTATCAAGGAATGAAAATAAGCTTTTAATACGCTGTAATGAGAACTCAAATTTTAAATACAATTTAGAAATTTTGGGAAAATGTGTCTTGAGCTCTGAAGAAAGCATAATTGTGTTTTTTCTAAACAGGTAGTACTCAAAACCTTCTGCAATGTAATCAAACTAGAAGGTGATCATAAACTTTGATACTGGTCATATGATCACTTTTGGTCATATATAATGTGTTCTCGTATTATATGGGATCCAGACTATATTTAGGCAAATGTACTATATTTTATATAGATTCAAGATTAAATAATAAATGGATGATAGTTATATAATCTTAATACAATGAGAAAATTTCATACGATTATGATGAAAATTTTCCATAATTTGAAAATTTCTAAGTTTTCGGATATATTTCAACACCTTGAAGAGTACGGGAGTTCGTACGGGATTGATAAAACTTGATGACTGCTATCCGTTTTGCTGAAAGAACTCTCTAAAATAGGAATGATAAAACGTTAGAGTGGTTATTTAAAAAGTAATGCAATGTTATTCTTCATACCATTCGTGTTTTTTATATTGCATCTATGTCACTTTATGATGTTACATTCGTAATGATTTGTGATGTTACATTTATTTCAATTTCTGACATTATACAAAAGTCGCAGAGTGACATTATAGCAGTTTTAAAGCATGACTTCAGAGCACTGTCGTAATGTGAACTATTAGCAACGTTGCAGCGAGAGGTTACAGTAGCATCACAATGTAACTTCACAGTAACGTCGCAGCGTGACTTCACATAAATGTCATAGTGTAACTTCACATTAACGTTTCAGTACGACGTCACATAGACGTCGCAGTATGACGTCACAAAAAGCAGACATTAAAGCATACCTCTAACGTCACTGTGACGCTGCGTGAAGTAACTTGAAGTAGATGTGATTTTGCTGTTGTCACAATGTAACATGTTTGCAATGTCACAGTGATGTCACCGAGCTATTGGAGGCATGTATTAGAAAATTCGCAAATAAATTTCGCTTTAAAAGACAGAGAGCTGATTTTACGATTTCTCAACTCTTCAATAAAATTGCTGTACAAAAACGAATATTGCAATTGTTTAAACTAAAGCGAAAAACTTAAAAGTGATAAATTCCGTGCAATGACAGCAGTTCCCCAGAAATCGCAGGTAAAACGTTCCAAGATATACTGCCGATACGTGAAACTCAGGATAATAGTTGTATGCTAAACGAGGATATTCCTGTAACATACATAATTATGTTACATAAATATTAATAAAAGTTTAATCAATAAATGATGCAAGTAAGACATTGCCAACTTAGTTAATGTAATAATAAGGTATGCTGTACACAATAATATAATATACATTGTATGATTAAATAAGGTAATATAAAATATACTTTTATACTAGACTGTTTCCGAATTGTTTTAAACTGATACCTGTGAAAATAAGGTCTTTTGACAGTTTAGCTTAACCACAAAAGATAAGTGAGAAATGAAAAAATGTAGTTTTTAAGCAGTCGGCAAAACATACGATTCCAAAGAATGTCCGAAATAATAATCATTTGTTTTTCTAGCTCTAACGCATTAATACCACAGTTGTAGTTTCTAAGCACTAGTAGCGTTCCGGTTCTTATGTTTTGTGGTACTTACTGTGCTAAATCGTGGATCTATAAGAACGGGAAACTTATCGATAACACCCTAATACCAGGATAAAGTGAACGTTACACACAAAAATGGAAGCAGATTTAAAAAGAAATATGCATACTAAACCAAACAAAATCAAATCCTCTCTGACCACTGATAGTCAAGATTCCCTAAAAACATATTTATGATTATGAAGTTGTTTTCGAGTTCCAAATTTGAGGGGTTTCCTGTAACCCGAAAATATACAGAAGGTTCCCGGATGATTGCTTTTATTCCCGTATTTATTTATATTATCCCGAACCAAGCATGCAAACTCGTGGGAAGACATCACTGGGACCTACTATGGTTCAGCAATGTTATGGACCGTTGTTCCTTTTTTTAAATACAGAAATATTCGACTTACGAACTTGGGATATTTTCCCCCTTTTCTTCTGCCGCTTTGAACCATGGATACTAAATTAATGGATGCAATAGTACGAGGATCCATAGTTTGTATATGGATGAGTGTTACCGTATGTATTTGTAGGGATAAAATCTAGAGAGATATTTCATCCTACACCCAGGAATATCAGGTAGAACCACAGCTCAGTCTCATTGTCGGAAAGGCTACAAATATCTTGGCCATTCTCGTAAACCCGATATCAAAACTCCATGAAACATAACTCTATAAACCATCACAATTAGAAATAAGATAAAGAATTTTGTTAATATTTGTTTAGTTCCCCCAGTTACCAGTTCAGTTAGTTGATTAATGTTCCCTCTTTTATTAAGCTTAGTTCCCCCAGTTCAGTTAGTTGTTTAGTGTTTAACCTCTTTTATTGAGCTTTACCATAGTCAAAACATCTTTTTCAGTACATCGCATTTTGCCAACAAATATTTTTATATATACTTAATCATTTTACTGACAGCTGCTATACAAGAAATTTAATTCATATAAAAAGAAACTTTTAATTCACTAATTTTGTTAATTATGGCACTGATTTCAATCTATCACTGTATACATTAACACAGAGTGGCCAAAATAAAACTAGCCCAGAAAATATGCATAATTCTGCTAGTAAATTTACTCTTTTAATGAACAAGAGAATCTTCCTTAGCTACAGAACCCGTTTCATGTCATTTTGTCACTAAGTTTTCCGTTGGATATTTTTCAGGGAGTTTTTTTATTTCTATTCTTAAAAACTTGGATAAGAGTTCAGCACTGGTTCTTCACGAGTTGTGCATAGCATTACACTCAACACTGAGCACATGTTGTTTTATTTTCAGCTACATTTTTTTGTTTCATCCATCTGATCACTAAAAAACGTCTGTTCTAATTTCTAATGGTCTTTTTGTTGTTTAGAGTACATTTTCAAGAAATCCTGAAATTCTTTTCCGGGCCAGTTTTATTTTGGTCACCCTGTAAACGCATAATAGAAAGTGATCCTAATATCTAATTTTCTAAAGAATGCAACATATTTAATGCAACTGATCTTGGCCATCATAATATACGTCTGCTTGATATGTAAGTAGATGGCATCTCGTCAGAAATATAGCAAATAATTATTTTAAAAAAATCTTTATTAATTTTTTTCTGAATTTCCTTTCAGAATGCCGATTTCTCTTCAGCAGCGAAGAACGAGGAAACGGAACTTTCAGTTCTCCTAATTACCCTGGATTTTATCCCAGAGATACGGAGTGCCATTATACATTTAGAGGAAAAGACAAGGAACGGGTCCATATAACTTTTGCTTATTTTGATGTGGACGGCATACCACCGTAAGAAAAGCTTCATTGTGGTCTCTGTTCCGTATTACCCCTTTGATTGGCAAATGGTGAAAGCACATGTTATTTCTGAGCAAGTGTGCCCAATAAGGGTTAATCTAACAGTTGATAAATTATTTGAAATTCAAACTATAATGTTCACAAGGGTATGTCTTGTAATTTTATCCAATAATTCCAATCCAGATTATATATTACAGTAGAACGCATTATTAAAAAGGGGGGAAATGAAGATAATTTAACATGCCACTTTTTTAAATGTTGACTGTTTCGTTCTGACTGAGAGCATTGCCTTCAATCTAATGGACACGCACCTTCAGAGATCTGCTACTTATGAATACTTTTATTCTCTGCTGCAATAATTATTTATTAGAAACTAGAAAGTAAAGATCTACAAAATACCGCTTTATTTTGTGATGAAATTCTGTTTCTCCTTTGCCATTTATATATCTAGGAGAAATTTATGTTAAGGGAATGTACAGAAGTAAACCGTACTAACGTCTAGGTTTAACAGGAATCCGCATCGAAGTAATGACACAACATGTTGCCTTTAAAATATTTGTCATCTTAAACGTTTGGTCTAAATAAGGTAAGGTTGGTTCAAAGATAGAGGGATAAAAGGGCTGAGAACTACTAGTTCAGCCAATTTCATGTCCCAAAGAATAGGCCTGCTGAGTGGAGGTTTCAGGATTTTACCCATATGTACCTTAAATGTGACCTAGTTTCCTTCGAAAAATCCTCCACGAAAGCACCCTTTTCCTTTAGAAAGATGCTGCTTTCCGGTTAAAGTCATATAAGCATTGGTTTCTGCACTCGTTCTCGTCAGATATTGCAAACAACATCTGCTATGAAATTCTTCAAGAAGATTATCAGCTTCACCAGTGTGCGTTGCATTTACTTAAATGCCAACATAATATATGACTGCAACTTTCTTTCTTAATTTCATTATTTTGCATTTTCTGGACTTCCGTCGTCAGAGAAATTTAAACTTATTTTCAAGACTGCTGATTAGCTGTGTGATATTATGACTGCGAGCCTGGGCAAAAACTTTCACGACTGATAACTGCTTCGTCACTAGACTTCGTAGTTACCAAAGAGTGAAAATACTTCACGTAAACAGCTTAAAATTTTAAATCATCTTCTTCAAGTCAATAATCTTACATTTCCTGGACTTTTCATAGGATTTCAGTCCCGTACATTTTTCATAACTGCTGATTGGCTGTGGGCTATAACATGGCCAAGAACTCTGTACGAATTTTCACGTTTACGGACTGGTTTTGAGCAATAATATCATAGTTTCCTTTTCAAGCCTAGTCAGACGCGTCAAGACTCCATTTCATTCAGCGGCAAACTAGCAAAGGATAAGGTTCTCGAGATACTCTTGGGCTCTCTCCCTTAGCTTTTTTCCACAGAAGCACAGCTCAGGAACTTTCCCACTCTGCACATGCTAATTTTAGGTGCATTTCAGGCTAGTGGGAAGTGTTATTTTAATAACATACATTCATTATACAACTAAGTACTCTATCGTTTTCAGAACCGTGACTTCTTATTGAACACTTGAAGCAAAGAAGTAAATGCACACCCCTATTTTTTTCCGGCCTTTTGGAAAACAACAAAAAAGAAGGTAATGGGCTAATGTGTTCTAAAACGTTTAAAATTGCGTATCGTTCTGTTATTCTAATTTTGATTAGAAATAAAATAAGTAAAGACCCAAAGAAATAAAACAACATTTGGATCATGCGTATAGTGTATAGTGCTTCGTCTTTTCCTACTATAGAGTTGTAAGGTTTTAGTTAAGCTAACAAATAGTTTAACTAAAACCTTACAGAGTTACAGAATTGTATATCAATTTCACATTGATCTAGAATCTGTTGAAAATGATTTCTGTGAAGGTCGATTTCTGCGAAGGTTCTGCAAAGGTACAATTGATATAAGAAAATAATGCGCGTGTCTAGCAAAAAAAAAATTGAGTGATAGGGGATTAAAATTGGATGCGACGCAAACTTTGATCCATCTAACACTGTTTTGCGCATTCTGCATGAACAGTTCATATGAGCAAAGTTTCTGCCATATGAGACCCACACGTTTTTTAGAAGTTTAAAACTACCAGTAACATGTCAGTACCATCCAGATGCAGTGTGGGTTTTAAAGAGCTTTACTCCCCCTTGCAGCCTAAAGTTACCTTCAAGTGACTAATAGCTGTTCTCTAAACTAAAATCTGACCTTCGTAGAAAGAAATTTGATGATGATTATGGCGGGGGAAAAGAACAGTTACGGAATGTTTTGAGGACAGACTTCATTACTTTCATTCACATTACTTTCTCAGAATGCAAAGAGCTGCTCATTAAACGTCGTGAAAACTGTATCGAGGTAAAAGGAGATGGCACTGAAATTTAAACTGCCATATTTTTTCTATTTCTTTTAACAGTATATCAGGCCGGAAACCTTTGGATCTACCTGCGTACATTTACTGCGTTCTCCGTGAAAGTTCTTGCTCAAAATGGGTAAGATAATGAGATGCGTGTTGCTTCCAGCGAATTATGTTCTCAGATCCACGGTGACCAATTCAATGGCTTGGAAAATTTCCTTTCAAGTATTTACAAATATTTAGATTCCAGTTATAGTGGTCCATCATGTTTCAGGATGTAATCTTTCGAATCCTTATCCAGTTTTGGAGTTACTCGCAATTTTTTCGGTAAAATTCGTGCCCACAAGTATCCGAGCAGGTTACACTGGAAGCTAGTCCCGATACGGTTTAGGGCGAACTGGTTGGCTACGTACAATTTTCGAAATTTTTCCATGTATAACTTGAATACCAGACCTTCCTTTGATATATATTCTCCACGAAAACATCTGTCTTATAGAAAATAGCCTCGAATTTTTTACTTTAATCGATTAATTAAATAAGCTGCTTTAAACCTCGTGTATCTTTTATCACTCGAAAGAATTTCTATTGGAAGACTTCTTTGAACTTGAGCAGAATCACATGCGAGCCAACTCTATTTTGAGTCTGATCAAGAGAGCAGCTTTCAGATAAAATTTTATAAGTTATTGTTCTTATCAATATAAGCGCTATAATCACTACAATATAAGAGCTATTTTAAAGTTATTGAGATTTAACGTGGCTTCATGCTTTCGTTTATTTTACTCCGCTTTATGAGTTAACTCTGCGGATTTCAGTATGAATTAGTGTTCGTGAACATTAATAAACGCTTCTATTAATTTCTGTTCGCACCAATAAGCAAGTTTGCTACCTATGGTGCAATTTATTTTGATGTTTTCCTTTCAGTTTTTCTCTGATCTTAAAATCAACCGCTTTATAGTGTTCATTGTTTTCTTCTTGGGTTTAATTTTTTTTCAAAAACTCTGCCTTTTAAAATTTCTTTAGTAAGAAACGTTTTCTTTTGCAATACGTTCCTCTTATCATCACTTTAGAATCAAAAGAACGGAATTAAGATTTTTAAATCTTTTATTTTTCAATATTAATTAAATTAGAAGTAGCCAAAATGTTTGTCTTAAAGCTTCTCTACAAATTTCAAAACTATAAGTCTCTTTTTTTTTCATTTCTTTGGTACTCATATAAACAATCCATTTTGTTCTTCCATTATAAACAACAGAACAATTCAAAAAAAAGAAAAGAAAAGAAATATAATGAAATCATAGCCTTCCTTATATGTTTACATTCCAGTGTTTTCAGCGACTGAGACTGACTAACGTGCTTATTCAGTTAATCTGTCCTCCAATATATGTAACTACTATAGAAATGAAATGATCGCAAACGAAACCAGCTGCAGAGCTCTTGAGCTGACAAACAGATATCAATGTTGCAGTTTCTACTTCCTTGGTGAGGTATTGAAATTTCATCAACAGTGCTTTATCAAGTAACGTCCTGTCGAATACCGTCATTAATTACATAACCTCTGTAAAAAATTTGCCATACTTGCAAGGACTTCCCATACTTGCAAGGACTTCGATCTTTAACAAATAATACTAATGTGATCGTTTGCGGGAGGAACTCAAAAAATAAATGGGATACAATTTAAAACCCTCTATTCCATCTTCTAATACTTCTCTAGTACACACTGGTGTGCAAAAATTAAGGACGAAGTCGAAAAATTAGCATATCAGCTGAACGAAGAGGCAGAGAGGACAGAAAGACCAATCAGGAGATTAAGTAAGGTGATGTATGGTAGCACATGCGCAGATATGCAGGTAGACGTAATGGGGGAGTGTCTGAGTAGTATAAAGCATGTTGTCGGTGTAAGATCAGTATTTCTGGCAAAGAGATTGCACGCCGTATAGCAGTTAAAATCCCACCGAGTTGCTGCCTCAGCGAGAAATGGCGAATAATCAATCTGTTAGACGACATTTGGATGCTTTTACCCGAGGTCGAATCATTGGGAAGTTGGAGGAAGGCCGCAGTGTGACAAGTGTGGCTGCAGAGTTCGAAATTGCTCACAGCATCGTTTCACGACTTTGGAGACAATTTCAAACTACAG
>KK112598.1:302773-378463 GCA_000611955.2 Stegodyphus mimosarum
GGGCACAGGACCTTTAAATCTTCAAAAAATCGATTTTCAGATTTTTGCCTTTTATGAATATATAAACATTTCTGAACAAAATGCAAAAAACCGCGTTGCAAAATTCGCATTATTTCTTGAGTTATGAAAGTTTATATCGGATAGTAAACCAGCGACGCTCGTTTAAAGGGACAAATATGGTGGTTGTTTACATTTTGGTTACGCTGTATACGAGCGCATACTTTTATTATTATACACAGAAATATTTAATACTGTGTTTTTTAATTTCCTTTTCGTGTAGGGGAAGAAGGATGGCAACTACTCAACTTCACTGCTGGTAGTTTGTTTACATGATAATTCTTATTTCCACGCTGGATCTAGAACGTTGTTTGAGTGTTTCTATTTCGGTCTTTCATATCAAGTTTGTTTTACTGTGAAATCGTTTATGTAAAGATATTTGTTTTGAAATTTAAAAATTAATAATAATATGAAAAGAGCTTCAGGTCAAAGACCAAAGAAAAGGAAAAGGAATAATTTCTTTGGAAATCAGTACACAAGAAGTAATGATAAAGATGCAAATGTCTCTGCATCAGCAAAAAAACTTCTAGATCATTTAGTGGTATCTGATGACAGCGAATTTGAAGGGTATACAATCATTGATAAAAGTTTATTATTTTCTGGATTAGAAGAATACTTATGCTGTCATGTTTGCCATAATAAAATTAGTATTACTTCTGAAGTAGTATATGGTTTAACCGTAAAAATAAATATTTCATGCTGCTCTTGTGGAGTACTAACATCTATAAGAAATTCTAAACTTGTAGGTGAAAAACAAAATGCTTCTGATTTAAACAGAAGATTTACTTTAGCAATGAGATGTATTGGAAAAGGATTGACAGAATCCAGAACATTTTGTGGAATTATGGATCTACCACCACCTGTAACACAGAAGTCATATGACAAAATATTAAGTCATATGCATGCTGCTACACGTAATATTGCGGAAAATAGTATGAAGATAGCAGCTGACGAAGAAATAAAAATGACTGGTTCTTCAGATTTGACCGTCAGTGGAGATGGCACATGGAAAACCAGAGGACATTCTTCACGTTTCGGTGTAACTTCCATTATTGGTGGTGAAACGGGTAAAATTATTGATCGTTATGTTTCAAGTTCCTACTGCAAAGGTTGTGAGACTGGAAAAAATATATCCTCAAAGGAAAGCTATTTGAAATGGAAAATGGAACATAATAAAGTATGCAATAAGAATCATTCAGGCTCATCTGCACAAATGGAAGTGAATGGTATGTTGAGTATGTTTTCGCGATCCGAAGAAAAGTATGGTGTCCGTTACGTTAATTATATTGGTGATGGAGATTGTAAGACTTTCTTAGCCCTTACGAAGGATAACCCGTATAATGTTCCAATTTCAAAGATAGAATGTGTGGGCCACATCCAAAAACGAATGGGTGCACGTTTGAGGAAACTTAAACAGGAATTCCGTGGCAAGAAACTGTATGACAAGAAACCTCTTAGCGGTAAAGGTCGACTTACAGATGTGTTGATAGATCAACTTACAACATATTATGGTAATGCCATTAGGAAGCATTCTGACAATTACCACGATATGCAAAAAGCTATATGGGCTATTTGGTATCATAAACGTTCAAATGATAATGAAGTAACCCATGACTTTTGCCCCGATGGTGTTGATTCTTGGTGCGCGTACAAAAGAGCAGTTGTAAATGGCACAAATGAAAACTTTAAACACACGAATTCAGTTCCTGTAGCAGTTATGGATGCTATAAAACCCATATTTAAAGATTTGTCCCACCCAGACTTGCTAAAGAGATGCATAGGTGGTCGAACACAAAATGTGAACGAGTCGCTAAATTCGTTGATCTGGACGTTTTGTCCGAAAACAACAAACAATAGTAGAAAAATTGTAGAAATTTCTACGAATTTAGCAGTAGCCAACTTTAATGATGGTAAACGGGCAACGCTGTTCATCATGAAAGAATTAGAATGTATACCTGGAGCTAACTGTGTAGCATTTGCGAAAGAAGCAAATAGACTTCGTATTAAATTCGCACTGAAACGAGCCCAGGACAATACTTTAGAGGCTCGAATTACCAAACGAAGGGAAAAGAAGGAAGCTGATGAGCTTCATAAACAAAATGAAGGAGTAGTTTATGCTTCTGGTGCATTTTAAATTTGTTTTGTAAAATATAAATTAGAGAAAAGCGATATTGTATCTTTAAATTGAATTTTCTCAAATTGGTAATTTTCAAGTTTGCGCGCAGTGTTATTATCAAACCATATATGCTATGCCCATAAAAATTTAACTGTGTATGCTAGTGTTGTTAGTCTGCATGCTAAAACCAAAAATTTTACTTATGTCGATATATATACATATATTTACCTTCAAAACATGATAAAAAATTTACATATTTTTAAATTTTAAAAAGTTTTCTTAATTTTTCAAATTTAACATTCATTTTATAATATATTTTGGTTTTAAGTTAGAGGTTAATGTATTTCGAATGCATTTTTACCAAAAATTGTTTTCTATATGCAATATTTCCAGAATTATGATGCGCGCAACATTTGATAATTTTTATTTACATGTTTCTTATGTACATTTTTAAATGCTTAATTTACAAATTATTTATTTATTTAAAATTTTTATTTCACATACAGTGTAATAAGGCATATCTATGTAAGGTATATAGTAAAAAAAAATATAACCTTTTAATGATATAATATGAGTTTTTGTGTTTCGAGTTTGAGGATTTTTATGATCGTTTCGACGAGCCCAAAGGTCCTGTGCCCCCTTAACAACCACATATCCAGCATGCACAAATGATGTGAAACCTGCCTAGCACTCAGGAAAGATCATATCCTTTATTAAAGACCGGATGTTTCTTGCTGGAGACCCATCACAGGGATGTTTCGGCCTTCAGTCGCATTGCGCTCCATGCTACTTTTCCAATAAAGCTTCTTTTTATCCCTCTGATTTCTCTTTTAGTAAGTGTTGCTTACATTACTCATGTCCTTACGTATTGGGGATCTTACGGTATTAAATGTGTTGATTTGGAAAGCTTTTGTACAAAGTTATATTGAAAAAACCGTCTCGTCCTTAATTTTTTCACACCAGTGTAATGCGGGTGTATAAAAATTTAGGCTTCTTTCTTTTAAGCTTCTCAGCAAAAGTCTAAAATTTCTTATGCTTATAGAGGTCCTGATTGTGCGGAAATTAAATCAAAGACCTACAAATCTTATTTATCTGACAAGCGAGCTATCCCTCCATCTAAAATATTATGACAAAGTTCTAAAATGTTGCAAATAACTTTTCTATTAAATCTTTGAATGAATAGAAAGCAAGACATTTGCGTACAAATCATCTCCGCCATTTGAGGGTATTTAAAATAACAATGCTGAAGTTTAAATTAAATTATCGTGAGAGAAGACTACATAAAAGTAGCTGCTTAACTTGGCTCACTATTTTAATTCCGTGTTTAACGTCGGCTAGCAAAATGGGCTGTAGCCTGGATATTCACTGGCAGAGCTGGGCGATATTGAGAAAACTATAGGCGACGAAGACAAAATCTGTAACAATTAAAGATTCAAAACTTTCGATTTAAATAATCTACCAACTAATTTGCATCCTGTTGAGAATTAAGGGAAAGGAGAAGTTATAGCAAAGGTTTAAATCAGGGGTTCCCAACGAGGTCAATATTCACTCCTTTGTGTCAATCATGATCAAGAGATCCATTGAAGGGCGATAACCGGAAACTTACAAAAGGAAGTTTTTAAATAAAATTGAAAATTAATTGTTTGTTTATATAAAGTTGTATGATATAGTAAAGACGGAATCTTATAAATAAGCATAAGGAAAAATATATACTAAAATTATTTAATATATTTAAAAAAATAAAAAAAATATATTTAATGCATATATTTTTTGTGCAATATAAAAACGTAAAACGGAAGAACAGAAGAAAACATGATAAAAAATACACGAAGAACATAAAACTAGAATTGAAAACAAGAAATATATTGAGTATTTGTGAAAGATGTGCTTTAAAAATTAAATTAATTAATTTTGTGCCAGACTTTAAAACACTTGCTTGAATGCATCAAGAGCAGCCATTACATTAGTTAAAATCGAACTTCCGTGTAGTCAGAATTTGTGACTTTGTTTCTGAAAACATGTTTATATTCGCACAAATTAGAAATGATAATAATAGAAAAAATAATTAAATACAAATCCAATAAACTATTTTTCAAAGTTTTTGCTCATATTCCTAACTTAATTGCTATTTTTAAATTATGTATGTGCAGTTATTGGTATTATGATTACGTTGTATACTGCATATTATAGAGAAAAATGTAAGGGGTAGATAAAGAAAATTATTCCTTTAAAAGGGGTCGATGTAAAAAATAGGTATGGCCTCCTTGGTTTAAACCATAATATATGATTAATTAATATAAAATATTCTACATGCTTCAATTCCATTTGTTTAAAACACTGTCTTTTTAATATGTCAAATAAAATACCATTCTTTGTTTATCCCTCAGTGCCCTAGACCAGTGCTCCGCAACCGGTGTGCCGCGGCACACTGGTGTGCCATGAGTAGGATATAGGTGTGCCGCAATCAAATACATGTATTTGACATTTTGCTATTTTTTATCATGTATTTAATACACAATGACAATTTTTTCCTTAATAATGTCTATTTTAAATGTTTTTATATATTTCACTGTTGTGTGGTTGTGTGTGTGATTGTAAGTGTGTCAGCATTTGAATTTTTTTGGCACTTCCTAGATAACTCGGAACTCAAAAATATATAATTTTTTTAAACATAAATTTAAACGAAATATATTGGTTTCAGACCATTTTAATTAAAAATAATAGCTCTAAAACTGTTTTTTTAAAAATTTGAAATAAACCAATCAAATTGAAGAATTTTTGTTTTTTAATTTTTTAAAAAAATTTCGATTATTATGATAATTATTATGATTGCATATAAATAAATATGTTATGGTTTTATAATTGTATATTTTTTAAATTAAAAACAAAAATTTATTGTAAATTTTGTGTATAAATCAATACATATATACATTAGCTTTTGGTGTGCCACGAAATTCCAGAAAGATTTTTTGTGCGTCGCAGGTGAGAAAAGGTTGAGGAGCACTGCCCTAGACAGCATTCTGCAATATGAGAAGAAACATGATAAAATGCCAGTTTTGTTAACGTGCCATTTAATGGAGAGGGTATAAATTATTTTAATGTATTTCTTTCGCGTGTCAAGCTATGTACAGCTTAAAGCCATTGCTAGCAGTTTCATAAGAAAAATATGTATTCAACGTTATCATCAAGATCGAACAGAAGTATGGAGGACGTTCAGCTTCGAGATGAGAGTTCCTTTTCAAAACGAGAGGGGAAAAAAATTATGTGCAGATGTCAAGATGTTAAAGGCCAACATCAGAATCAAGTACCGAACACTCATCAGAATTAACTCCGTAGTAAATATAAGATTAAATATGGATGCTTCATCGGGTAATTCCTTTCGAGATAAAATATGTAAAAAGAGGTATTTGAAGAGAAGTAGTGCTTCATTTTGTGCGTGATCTCTGTAACGTCATTTGATTACGGCAGTGCTCTAAAGATTTATTAAGGCGGATGCTTATATTTTTAACGCAAATGATGTGTTAATTTGTATTGCTCCAAAATTTTATTAACGAAGAAATGCCTAATTGGGAAAAAATTGTCTTTTTAATCATTTTCTGAAGTTTAAAGCAACTTTTCGAATTATGCTGCATTTGAATCGCAACTGGAAGTGGAAAATTTCAAGATGTTAAAAACTCTCAATTATTTAATAGATTATGAGTGGAAGTTAATTAAAATTATCTTTTCTGTTGGTAATATAAAATTTTAGTAGGCTACAAAATAGGTTTCAGATGAAACTTCATATCGACTAGTTTACCTCTTATAAAGCAGGAGACGTGAAAAAAATTGAATGTCCTCTCCGAAACTCGGACTCTAGACCTCTCGAATATGCATGGATTATGCTTCCAGGTACACCATGAAGGTATGCGATAAGGGGGAAGAAATTACCTTACTTACTCTTTCAATCATTTTCTGCCTTTGTGAGGTTAATACAAATAAAATAATACAGCCAATTAATAAAATAGTACAGCCAATTACAGTAAAATAGTGACAACAATGCTTAATTATTTGAAACCTGTATTTATAGAACTTCTGGTTTTATCTGTACTTGAATGTTCTTCAAATTTATTGTACATGAGAGATTAATACTAAAATAAAATGCTTCTAGTTTGGTGCTCAGCTTCTATAAACGAGTTTTATTGATTGTAATAAATACTGAATAATAAGATTAGTATAAAGTATTTCACTTTAGGTGTTTTTAATCATACCGTACGCAACAGTTATTTACTATCTACGTTTAATGCACCTTTAATGCGTATTTTCTTTGTCAATAAAGATGTGCTTTTTGTGCATATTTTATTAACGTCAGAGAAGTGAAATGATAATTAGTGACATTAATACAGCTGAAAATATCGTAGAGCTAGAAAGATAAAGTCTATGAAACATCTTAAATAAGTTCGTAAGGCTAGGTTAGGTTATTTGAGTACGGGCAAAATGCACGAGGGCTGTCTGCCTAAGAGGAGGGACAACTTTATCGATGAGTTTTTAAGAGAAACTGTCTTGTGTTTACATTACATATGGTGACGAAAAACGTGTAAACGGATCGTTCGCCTAGCATCGAACTGATCGACCTCCTAGCACTTAGTGGCCCTAACCACTCTGCCGCTGGTGGGACACAAGTAATTTCAGAAATTATACAAGTACCATATTAGATTGAGTAAGTTAAGTTTACATTATGCCAAACTGTAAACCTTGTAATGCTTAAATTGTTATTTACTCTGCGGTACTGCTTTCAAAACATTCACTAATGCTGTTAGTATAAAATAGCTCATATAAAAATATGAAATTCTGTGTCACTAATACTTTATATATTTTCGAATATTCTGTTGATTAATTAATTTTGATAAATTTAAATTATTTTAATCAATGAAAGATAATTTTCCGTGTATGATTAGAATAATTTAAAATAGTATTAGATATGTGGTTTTATAATGATTTTCATACAGAAACAAGCCTGAATTTGAATAAAAATTATAATGGTGATGATGATGTAAAAAACCTGAATAATAATACAAATAAAGATACAGTTAATGATTATAAGAACTGTTGACACAGTTAATACTATAAATTTGTAATACGTTTCCCTTTACTTATGGAATTGTCTTTAAAATAATAGACTATTTATTAAAGTTATAAATAATAATTATAATTCACATTACTTTTCATAATACTTTGAAATTTTAAAATTCACGTTTGCTGCAGAACATTTGTTCTTATCGTACAGGCTTTGTTTTTCCACACAAAAGATTTAAAATCCGATAATGCTGAGAATTTAGTTTCGCAATCAATATTTTCATCCTAAGCTGTCATTCAATTACAGAAAATAAAATTACATTTTTTGCAGTCCAATTTATCTGAGAAATTTTCCTGTCATATCTTTCAGTTTTAAGCATGAAGGAAAATCATACACTCAGTTTTTAAATATAGTTGAGCTGTATAAGTTATTGATGCAATCAACCTCTCTAATCTTTGTTATAAAGTCAAGCCTATATTAGCTTTTAATTACAGGCTAGGTCAGGAATTCCCAGGCTTTTCCTTGTATCGATCCATTTTAAAGAAATTGGCTTCTTAAACGACCCTCTTACATTTTTCTCTGTTATATACAACATACAGTGTAATCATAATATATGTATTTGTCCATAAATAAAGCTAACGATAGCTAACGAAATAAAGCTAACGATAATAGCTAACGAAGAATATGAACAAAAGTTTGAAAAAATGGTTTATTAGGTTTATGTTTTATTATTTTTTATATTGTTATTGTTTTAAATTTACAAATATAAAAAAGTTTTCCAAAACAAAATCACATATTCTAATTGCAAAAAAGTTTAATTAATTTTGATTAATGTGATGGCTGCGCTTGATGTATTTGTGCAAAACCTTTAATGCCTAGAATTCTTAAATCACCTTGTTCAAAGACATTCAACCCGTTTCTGATTTTCCGTAGTAAATTATTGACTCGACTAAAGCCTGTTTCTTCAAATTGATAAGAAGGCTAAATCAATAATGTTATTGGATAACAACTTCTATTTTGGGATACTTTTCTCGGATGGCTTTTAAATTCCAAAACTTAACGTACATATTTATTCTGAATAAAAGTTGTGCTTGAATATCCTTCTTCTTGCATCTTAAGTTCAAGATAAATATCGCAGTTCCTATGTTTCTATAAGCCAAGTCGGCACATTCAAATTTTCAATGACGTTGAAACAAACATTAAAATCTTTTAAATTTTGCAAGCGGCTTATATATAACAGTATATCTTCTGAGAAACTTTTGCGTTCTTTGTAATTTTTGGTTGCTTTTTCTTGTGCTCCAGAGTTTCCTTTTTTATATTGCACTTTTCGAGTAAAAAATTCAAATAGTGCTTATAAAAAGTGTTACTGATTTTTTAAAATGTATTAAATAATTTTCGTGTATTTTCCGTTTTGTATGATTTTATATTATTTCTTTGTTGCTATAGTATACCTGTTTATGTAATAAATAATTAATTATAAAATTTACAATATTAATGCTTTTTGGATGAATGAGATCTTCGTTATGCTGATCAATTGCCCTAGCATATTCGGCTATCAAACAGTTGATCACCATTGATCTTCTCTAAAATTTCGTCGCCTTCTAGGGGCAATACCAGCTCCGTTGGGAAGCCCTCTGTTAGATGTATGAGTATTGAAACTATTTTCAACACGTTAAATTTTTATCATTCAGTTTACTTGATCTAAGGCCTAATCCTATGGACGAACATGGCGTTTAACGTGTTAAAAGCAATCCGAATTGAAGGCTTTATAGTTATGAAATTCGAGTATGAAATCTGAACTTAGATAATGATCTTCGTATTTCAGTTACAGCTCATATTTCAGTTCGTTGAACTTTTAAATACAGCTTTATGAAAATTTCCTGAAAACCTAGTTTACAAATTCACTTTGAGTATTTTAATCGATTTTCAAAACACCCGCAAAATGCAAGTATGATAAATAATATGTCATTTCAGTGCGATTTATGAAAAAACCAAGTTTCCATAGCTCCAAGAATTGCAGGATTTCTACGTCTAGTTGCAACTATTATAATATAAATTTAAAGGATAATACGCAGCTACTATCTTTTACAAATGCATATAAAAGCTTTGAATAATTATTGAGAATTTAGACCCCTAAAGTTAGATATAAAGATAGTAGTACGATACAGAATTTGTGACATTCCGGATATTTTAAGACTAAATCTTACATCTCGATATTTTGGAGGAAGCATGGGCATTTTATTTTTTTTTTACGAATGGTAACTCGCATCACATCCAGCAAACCTGGTTAATGAATTTCTTAAACCCAAAGTTACTAGATCAATACTCTGGCCATCCAAACGTCTTGATTTGAATATTTGGAAGGTCTTAATGTTATATACATGAAAGAGCTAAGAAAAGGAAAATGTTCTCTCTAGATAGCTCACACTTTCAAGACTATATTGGCGGAAGAATGGAACTGATTTCCCCAAATTCTACTTACGCATCTTATTAAAGGCAGGAAAGTGTTGCGATCATATTTCGTATTAATGTCAAAAGTAAAGCCTGAATTTGGCTTCCTAGGTATTAATTTTTTTCTAAATATTTGTTTGTCATACAGTACTTCAGTTTTATTTGTTTCAGAATGCAGTATTTAGTCGTGTGCGTTCTTATTTGATTTTTCAGTTTCTATTGATCTCTTATAATACTAAGAATCACGTCAAAAATTTTACTCAAAATAAAATCAATTCAAATTAAAAATGGAATTCAAAAATTAAAATGCAACCCAGAATTCGAAATAAAAATAATAAAATTCAAGTAAAATGAATGAGTACATTATTTTAGGGAAATTAATGCTTTTGTGTGCGCAAAGATACACTGGTGTGCAAAACTTAAGCAACAGCAGGGTTTTTTACCATAACTCCACGAGAAATCAACTGAGAGACATGAAATGCAGAAATGAAGGAGAGTATTATGTACGTAAAGGATGACGAAAGCATCGGAGCTGAAAAAGGTATACAATGCATACGGTATGGAATCAAACAAAAACAAGCTTTTTTGACGCATAGTATCGTGACTCATGATTGTCTATCCAAGAGGAAGAACAACAAGCAGATGTTCCTTAATATGGGATATGCCCTCCCCTCACTGCAATGGTTGCTTCGCACCGTCTCCGCATACTCAGAATCAGCTGGCGCAACATTTCTTGCGGTAGGAGTGCCCATTCCTCAATCAGCATCTGTTTGATTTGTCGGGTATTCTCCGGAGGATATAAGCGTGCTGCAATGCTTCTCCCCAAAGCATTCCACACATGTTCGATGGGATTTAAATTTGGGGAGTACGCTAGCCAATACATTCGAGTGATATCTTCACTTTCCAGTAGCTCCTCAACAGCAAGAGTCCGATGTGGCTGTGCATTGTCATCCATAAAAATTAAGTCTGGACCAATGGCACCTCGGAACAGACGCACATGGGGAAGGAGTACCTCCTCACAATAGCGATCTCCGGTTACAGACCCTCTGTCGAAAACGTGGAGCTCAGTTCGCCCGTTCAGCATGTAAGGTTTTAGTTAAACTAACCAAGTTTTATTTTAATTTAAATCTTTCTATCTCCTCTCTGTTTCAACTTCCCGTCAGAAGAAGCGCGCGTTTTCAGCTTATGTTAATTTGAAGTACAGCGAAGTACTATTTAAACCAGAGGTAGAAACCTCTCGTTGTGAGAGAGCTTCAGTCTCAGATCACGGTCACTCTGCTCAACGTTCGTCTGACCAGCTAGCAGTTTAAATTTATAAGCCATAGTGCTTACTACGTGATTGCATTGTGAAACAAATTGAAGTGCGCTAGTATTAGTATATCTTGCTACGCACCCTTTTAGTTAGAGGCCAATCTCCGCGAATCGCTCTGTGAGCAAAGTTTGATTTAAGTTCTATTTAAATTTAGTTTAAATTTATTTGATTGTTAAGTTAGGCCCAAGTGCGGTCTTTTACTTTCTGTATCTCTCCCGAGTTGGGAAGTGTGTAAATAATAGTGATTTAATAAAAGAGGATTTTAAATCCCTTTCACGTGCAGTCATTTAACCAGCACAGTACCTACATCAGAACAAAGCTAACTTTTCATCAGCTCACTATTCCAGTTCAGGACTTGAGAAGAAGAACCCTATTACAGACTTTACCATGTTTGCAAAGAGTATGCACAGAACACTCAGTCCTGATAAGCATAATGCCTCCCAGACAAGAACTCCAGGACCACCGTTAAGGTGTCTCCCCTTGATGTTACTGGGATAAAACCGGGTCTCGATCTCTCTCTAAATCAAAACGCGTTGAGAATCGCTTCTGGTACTGAACCGACTGTCATCCGTAAAGAGGACACGACTCCATTGATCAGTTGTCCAGTTTTTGTGCTCTCTGCACCACTGTAAACGGTGGCCAACTTTCAATCGGAGGCAGCGTTCAAGACGGCGGGCGATAGGCCCCCTTTGTGAAGGCGTCTGGCCACAGTAAACCGCGACACTTGTCGCTCCGTTGCTGTACAGAATTGCTGAACAATGGCGCTTGCTGACTGCTGTCGGCCTCTTTTCGCCTGCAGGACGATATATCCGTCATCCCCTGCAGATGTCGTCGTCGAGCGGCCACCACCAACCTTTCTAACAGCTGTACCTGTGGTTTGGAACACTTTCCAAGCGCGCGAAACGACACTTTTGTTGATTCCGAGCTGTGCAGCTACACTGGTGACAGTACGCCCCTCCTCCAGCTTTCCGATCATTCTTCCACTTGTGAAGTCGTCCAGGTGATTTCTTCTAGCCATATTTCACGAACTGACTCACTGGCACTTGCAGCGAATATGTTGAATTGCGTCTCCGTCTTTCCTTTTATTCTACTGTTGAGCTGCGCGCGCCGACATCACGCGCTTTGTGTACGCTCACGTCGCCTCTGATGTTTCGTTCCTGATATTTGCATACGCATGACGTTTCTACTGACTTACGTGTTTATTGTACTGATCTCCAGACCTCCTTTTCTGCAATTTCATGGCTATCTGCTAAATTTTTATATTGTTGCTTAAGTTTTGCACACCAGTGTACTTTTGGATCAGTGTGGCTGACATTTTCGGACTGCTGACTTATTTAGCTGAAAAATCTGTATGGCAGATACGATCTTTTACAAGGTTCAAGTTAATACTTTAGAGGGAAATATTTTCATTTCTTGATTAGATTAGATTTTTTCAAGAACATATGTTCATAAATAACCTGAGAATTGTGTATAAAATCGAAAGTCAGCTTAACGTATTCTTAGGAAAATGTTTAAATATGAATATGCTAATGTAATTATGTTATGAAAATCCAAACTTCTTTTCAAAGAATGTTTGTATTAAGTTTAATGCAATTGTATTCGCAGGTGTCTAAGTGAAACAGCAAGCGACTATGTGGAATTTTCAAACTACAAGACAGTAGATCGGAAACTTGCAAGGCACTGTGGAAATCAGAAACCTAAGCTAATAGAATCTGATGCAGATTTCTTCCGAGTTATTTTCAAATCCAATGATAAATTCGATGCGACGGGATTTGAAGCATTTTACCAATTTCGAAAGCAAGTTGGTGAGAAAATATGAATTTTAATATTTCAGTATTTGAAAATATGAATGTTATTCTCAAGAAATTTCTATAACCATATTGGCATGTATTTTTATTTATAGAGTTTCTTAAAATATGTTAGTTTTAGAAAAAATATTTTCATCATTGAGAAATGGAGGCTTTTCTAGATTTAAAATCTAACTCTTCACATAGTTCCAAAATATCAGCACAACGAATTTACAAACTTAGACCAATTTTATGCCTACTACCCACTAAAACTTTATATTTTTCAACCGCATTTAAGGAGGAAATAAAAAGTTAAAGGCTTCTGTATTAGCAATTAAATACAATCGTTGTTAATTCGCAGCCGGCCGTGTGAAACCTATAATTACTAATATTTCCCTGAATTTTTCACATGTTCTTTATTTTTAACATTTTAGAGAATATTGTTATCTAGCTACAACATTTTCTCCAAAAGGACCATATAAAAAGCTAAATTTTATATTTATAGAATCTCTCATCTACAGCGACGAAACTGCTTTTGTAAAAATTTCTACTTTTTTTCAGAAAAACTGAGCATTTTGAAAAAAAAAAAAAAAAAAAAAGCGTATGGGATTTGTACTTTAAGGGAGTAAAAAAAAGCTTGCAGCCATCTTTCTCGAACATGCTGTATATAAAGTTCTGCAGAATATTCAGTATTTTGTGCTGAAAGCTGACCTTTTTTAAAATAAAAAGGAAAAGTAGAATAGGCTGTAAAATGTCCTTTTCTCCCTACATCCTTGCCCGCTATTGTGATGAAAGAAGTAAATATGTTATCTAGCATTGAAACATCTTTGGTTCCAGCCCTGGCGAAAGCACACATGATTTCCCATGTTTCCTACTTCTAAAATCCTAATGGTCTCTGCAGTTGGTAGACTACGTCTCATGTCTCTCTCCAGTCGAAATGGGAATAAAGGGAATGGTCGCACTCCTCTGTGTGTACCCTCGAGGCAGCTAGCATTGCAACATCTTGGTAAGAGTGCCGCCAAGTGCATAATTGATATTCATTCTTTTCTACTTCGACAAACAATGTCTTCTTACAATTTGAGATAGCAGTTTTGTTACCAGCCAGTGGCTAGTCACCTTATTAAAATTGTTCTTCAGAAAAGAGTGAATCAGCGATATCAAGTTGAAAGAATATAAGTAAGCAGCACATATGCTTCAATGAAAGTAGAGTTAAAAAATGAGAAGTTTTTTCAATAAACAATAAATATTGCTACATCGAATGAAAGGAAATTGTTTATTTGAGAAATAATGCGTAATATATGACTGTTTTTCAACCATTAGGTATTCTTTTTCAAGTAAACATTAATTATATTAAAAATAAAATAAGCATAATAGCATTAAATAAACATTAATAAAATTACTTATCTGGTATTAAATTCATTACGGAATTGAAGCAAACATATTACCATGAAATATCAGAAAATAATGACATAAGAATTAAAAAATGAGTTCATTTTCTTTAAACTATCATAAATATTAATACCAAATGTTTTTAGCAATCACAAAATCTACAAATTTAAAAAAAAAATGCGGGAAGGCTAAATCAGGTATTCAAGAATAACGCGTTCTTTGCTTCAGTTAACCACAAAATTTATTTTCTAACATTAAATATTTTATTTCGACATTAAATAATACTTTTCACAGAAAATAGAGAACAAAAGAATTGATCCTTGAGTGTTTAGTATTCTTTTAAAGTACGGAAGCTTTCATTTTAAAGTCTCCTCGTTGTAAAGATATAGTGGATCACAAGGGCAGGCTTTGATCAGGTATAGATTAGGCAGATAGCCATAGTGCTCTTGTGTAAACTAAGTAATCTTTTCATAAAATGTTGTTTCCTTAGCAGCAATACGTTAAAGATACTTAAATCTCTCTAGTTACGTACACTAGACCACTTCTACTTAGCTTTACTAATTACAGCTTGGAAGGCATGAAAATATTGCGATGCTGTAGGAACTGAGCTTCTAAATTTGAAATCTCTACTTCTGTTTGCATTCTGAATATTTATAAGTATTTCACCCTCCGCTCGGTAAAAACCAGTCAGACTCATCCATCTGTTCCGTAAAACATTCTTCAAAACACAGATGAAATTCATGGACCTTCTAGTTAATTCCGTTTAGCTAGAATTCAGTCATTCGACTTTCTGTTGCTCTTTCGTGTTCTTTTGCCGGTAATGATCGCTTACAACATGTTACAGCCTTCTTCGGACTCAAGTCTTTTGACTGTTTTAAATTATAAATTACGAGTTCTATGAAAAGTCCCTTCGGCTTTCAATACCACTCGTAGTTAATAATTTTCTTGCATTATAACCCACAACTGTTGCTTCTAAAGAGATTTATAATTGCTTTATTAATTGAAAACATAGTTGTTTTGCTTTCATGTTGCCATAATTAGGAAAAATGCTCTTTCACGGATTTTTTTTTCTTTCGGGTTAAAATATTAATTAAAAAAATGTTTGGAATAAGAAAAGGGAATGATAAAAAAGGTTGATCGAAAGATTTTGAAGAATTTCCCTCTTCACACTTATACCTCATATCCACTCCTGAAAACTTTACCGACATTCATTTAAATAATCTTTATGATTTCGGGTAACTGATGATTCAAATTGGTCTCTCAAGTTTTTTTAAAGAACTGCCCTGATTTCGATTATGATGTCAGAATTCGATATGAAACACCGTTCCCTTTATACTTTCCTTTTCTTTTCACCACCATGCTTTGAGAACTTCGACATACATTGTTTTCGCAAAATACTGGCTTAAATGATCTTGCACTCACCGCTTGAAATCTATAAAACGGTTATTGTGAGATATTAGCACAAGATTAAAGAATTCAGCACCGATTCTAATTAATGCTCTGAGAATTGAGTTTCTACTGTACTGTGTATGTGTAACAGTATGATTGTATTACTGATGTATGAGGAATATTTCACTTGTAGTAGTCAGCCAGCGGCTGAACGGTGAAGTCGCTGAACACTGATAATTTAACCTGGATTCGATTCCAGGCAAACGAGCTAGCTGCACGGCCGCTTCATGGCTTTTCCAAGTGTAACATGAATACGAACCTGTTTCCCTTCAACAGTTCCCCACGAAGACCTCCTTACCCTTAACTAGATAATCCTAGCATGCTTTGCTACAGTCAAGTAAGCTAAAATTTACGTATAATAATAGCTTTTTTAAATCGATTTACTCTTCTTTTTCAGATCCTTTCACTGTGAAAAGAGTTTCTAATGTTCCGAGAGACAACAAATCAAGTATGTATACTGTCATAAGCATTTGACATAAGTCAGAAATTTCTAACGCTACATAACTTTCAAACATAAATTTCTGTGAAAAATCTATGAACCTCACTTTATTAATGCATTTTGCAATTTCGGGTATTATGTCTGTTGAGTCTAAAAATGAAAGTTTGAGTAAGATCTTAACTCTGTCTTCCTCAAAGTATATATATTAGAGTAAGATGCTTAGCTTTATCTACTCGTTCAGTCACAAAAGTACTAATCATACTGTCTTAAACAGCGCACTTTTTTTAAAATAAATTGTTTAGTCAACCAGTTTTTGTTAAAACGCTCTGAAGTTCTCAATATCGTCTTCGCACATCGCTTCTCACATCGTAATACATAATTTAACGTATAAAGTATTTATATCAAAATATATGCCTAAATCTAAAAGTTAAATAGAGGGAGATTTTGGAAAAATCGCAAACAAGCGAAGTAAAAGGAAAAAGAAAAGTATACACACTGAAGCCACGAAGTTTGAAACCGTTTAGCAAATCAATCTGACTATATACTACAGTTATTCAGTTTTACTCTAAATATCTGATAGATTTCTTAAAGTATTTGCTAAAATACACCATCTATTGCATAAGTGTATGTAAATTATGGACCAATAGTATTATAACTGATATGTATGATAATTTTTATACATATATAAATAAGGATAAATAAAATGTGAAAATTCATTTAAAGTTTTTTAGTTTTAAAAGTTCATTTCTTTTAATGAATCATTATAACTAAGAATTCTTTACTTTGTTTTCTACCAGGTGCATATACTCATAGGATAAATCTCCTCATCCTCTTTATATTCCCGATTCTTCTCACATAATCATAAAGCGCAAGACAATTTAAAACTGCAGTTTCTGCAAGCTGGTGACTGAGAAAGGAACTAAAAGTACATTCTAAGCACAATGCATGTAACTGCATTAAGCATGGATGAATGTGCAATGGACAGATTCCTAACAAGTGGAAGGAATTTTTTAAATTGGCAATTTTGTGATACTGTCAAAGAAAAATAATTAACACTATTTTAAATGGTGTATAATGGACCAATTGTATATTTATTGCGCTTTGAATTAATGCATGTTTTACTTGACTTTATGTTTTAAATACTTTATTTTTTAAATATCATTTTATATTTAAAAAATGCTAATTGTATAATTAACATATAAAGCATAAAGATATCTGTTTACTGAAGTATAATCAGTTATAAACCTGTGAGTATTTACTATGTTGGAAACTGTATAGTTAGATATGTTTTCAGGTTTAAAATATTATTTATTTCATAGAATTCCTATTTATAAACACACAGTATCTTTTATTTGCTCCACGTATGCAAGCCTTTGCGTGTTACTATGAAACAGAGTAGGCGCTCATTCTGTAAATTTATGTCATATATTTACATATTACTGGCCCGAATGACGCTTGAAACTTACGAGTTATCAAGGCAAATTAGAATTGTTGAAGATTCTAAGGCACTCTATTTTTCAATATTATTTATACTTGTCATCTGAATTTTATGTATTTGCAAATACTTCAAATGTATCAAAAATTTTCTTGTAGTTAGAAATATGAAATCCTACTAGGAATAGTTAAGAGAGCAAGTTTCGTAAAAGTTAAATGTATGTTGCAATTTTTCGATTAAACACGTTGTCTCGGTTTTGCAAAACGTATTGTCTTTTTATTGAAACTTGCATTTGTCAATTAACTCTCAAGGTTCTGGGAACAATTCCTTCAAAACATAAAATTTTGGGAAGCATCGTTACAATCATTTTTAATTACAGCATATCTTAAAAAATGTCACATCTTCACAATAATTAAGTAGGCTGACTTATAATATTACCAAAGATATATAGGTTCAGATTCAGAAGTGAATTGAAGTAACCAGGCTTGAAAGCAATCCACAGTCCGAACTATTTTGCTGCTTGGTAGTACGAAATGTTTCTTGGCATCTGCTAATTTGTGTACTACGCTCAGCGTCATACGACGATTTTCAGCCAGTTAAGAATATTGTTCAAATCAATGTTAATAAGGATGCTTTCAGATTCTGAAGGAATAGAAAGCATTTAACATCTGAGAAATTAAGCAAATTTAACATAAAATAGTACTTAAGTATTAATGCAACCCCCTTGGCGCAGTTTGGCGAAGGTAGAACTTACTTATCGGGTGCAAGTTGATAATTTTCCCACATTTTTTTTTAATGATTCCCAGACTATCGATGTTTATAGTAAATCAGTGACATTATCAATGTATGAAAAGAAAGCATACTTTAGAAATTTAAAACGTAAATTTTAATTATTAAATAAGGATTATGTAAAGTATTAAAATAAAACACATTCTCCTTCAAATCTTTCTGTAATTTTTTTGCGCTATTCTTCTCCCGAAGTACACAGTGCTCAGTTTTCGCTTAAAAAATATCAGAGAATTCCGGAGATTTGTCTTCGTGCAAACCTTGGCAGGAAAAGTTGCAGCAAAATTCTCTATTCGTGCAGAAATTTTATCGCAGTTTCTTCTGTCGCTCTCAAATTCCACAAGCTCGTACTTTAAAACTAAGTTTAATGGGGGGGAACACGATTTGTTCATAAAAACCGTGTGAACATGGAGTATAATAAAAAAGAACACATAAGAAAATTTCGACATTGCTTGATTGATGGATTGTTATGAACATGCATTAATACGTAAGTACCATAAGAAAATCAATTCTAAATTGTTTCTTTTGTACGTTAAGAATTTAATCAGGTGGCAATAGATTTCTTCGTGGAAGAAGACAAACGCAGAAAATTTTGACGCTGAAGTTTATATCTATGCATTGATATTTATATAATTGTAAAATACTGCCTATTAACTTAGTCTTTTCTGAAGTATGTGAGGTGCTCTGTAGAATAATTTAGAATATTTTATGCTCTACATATAGCACATTTTGTCATCATTTTTTCACTGATAACTCATTTTTCATGCAATAAATTTTTGGCTTACTTAAACACAACTTTAAGTTTAGAAGAATATCTTACAGTAATTAAATTTTTTTATTTTCCTATAATTAAAAAATGTAAATGTTAATTCTATTCCCAGTTTTTAAAACATTTCTTCAGTAGTATGTTTACCACCCCAAACAACCAGGCTTTGAAGTTAATTTAAATTTGCTTTTGTGAACTTCTATTACTATACTGTAATAAATGCTTGGGATCAAAGGACTAGTAGATACAAGCTTTATGGATGCTACCATAGCACACATTTTAAGCTGTCATGCCTGCTTGAATATTTATCATGCACACTTTTAATAAGATTTAACGAAGAAACACATTTTAATTCAAATTTATTATGCATCATAGCTATTTAGCCATTTAAAAGCTATAACAATCATCATAATTAAAGCACAAAAATTTTAGTTATGAAAATACTGTAGACAAATTTGGGAATTTTTTAACCCAAAGTTGTGCTATGGAACGTAGTTTGCATATCGAAGAAAGATATGCATTGTCTTTATGTGTAATACTTGTACATTTAAATTTTCTTTTTATATTTACAACTACATTAGTAAGTTTTGAATATGGAGAATATCTTCACTTAATTTTGTATATATTATTCTCACTTGAAGTAAAATGTTCTACTGTCTTTGTACCTTAGCAAAATATTTTGTTCTACTGAAGTAGAACAAATACAAGTTGAAGAAAAATATGTAGGAGCCATAAGAATGTTAATTATGTAAAAAGTATGTTATGTATATGAGAAGAATGTTAAATACACAAACAAATTCTTATGTGTGATTGAGAGCGTATAGAGTTTTAAATGAGTTGCATAGTTTGTTATATTTTATGCAATAAACATACCACTATGGTAACCTTAAAACATATTACGTAATAAACTATGTCATACAGTTCATATATGAAATGAATCGTTGTATTATAAAAGCGTCAAAATAAAGATTGGTTTTATATTTTCCTTTTTTATTTTTTCTCTCTCAATTTTCAGAATATTGTAATAAACGCTGAATTATTTGATGCTGTAATATTTAAATGCGAAGAGTAAAAGGACTGCTTTCATAAGCTTTTATTTAGCTCACTCGTGACGTTTGCCACTATGGCAACCTTAAAATAAAGTATTCATTACACAGCGAGTTTTAAAAAGATCGCACTACTTAATAGTTCTTTAAGAGTTAGTCGTAGACTGATGCTTCTAGCTTAAGAAATATAATAAGCTCTTAGTCTATTACATTCTGGACCACTTCTCACTTTTTAGCAAGAACATACAAAATTTACATTTTTATGCAGAAAGATAGTAAACAGAGGCGTAATTAGTACCCTATAGTACCCTACCGAAAAAAGTTACCTTGAAAAAATATCTGTAGTATGCAAAATTATCCTAAACAAAATTGTCAAAATTATATGGCTTTTAACAGCTTTCATCCGAAACACTTCAAATTGAATGCTTTAAATAATGAGAAACCTTCATTTCAAAAGTTCAGGGGAAAATGCATTTTCATTCGGTAGAAATCTTTGAAATTTAATACCTCTACAAATGGAAATTGAAAACCTATACTGAAATCTTAACATTATCTTAATGTGTAAAGCACTGCGTAGATGTTTGGGCTTAAAAACTCAAAGGAACTTAACGTGTTCTCCTCTGCATGCTCTCGTTGTATACAGGGCAATCATAGAACTTACGCGAAATAGACTAGCTGAACTTAGTTTATTTCCCTCACTTTCCACTGACTACAACCGGAAAAGTCCGTGCGACTCAGACAGTTACGCTGTGGTTTGATTTTGATCCGCTTAATAATTTTCATTTTGTAGAACTATTTTTATTGCAAACATTTTAAACAGTGAAATTCAACAATTGTTACTCAGTTTTAATGTCAATAGAACCCTGGAATGGCCTGCTAAATTTTTAAAGCTGTAAACCTATACCTGAAAACTTAACTTACCTTTCCTGGAAGGTTAAAATGCTCAACAAATTATAGACAGATTTCGAGTAAATTAAAAAAATTATTCTAATGGTTAATTTAAGGAAATACGTACAGAGGATTAATACTTAAAATGCCGCAGTATTGAAAGTTTTAAAAATGTTGAATATTTTGCATTTCTTTATCTGGAAAATTGCATTAATGACAATGAACCTAAGGCAAACTACCTAATTGCATAGCAAATTTAATTTGGTTTAAAATAATAATAGTTTTATTATTGTATATATCACGCAACTCCATGTTGCTATGAATTACAGGAAAACGATAATTTAGGAGCAGATTAATAACTTTACTTAAAATGCAATAAATCTAATTTTCCTTTTGCAGATATATAAAAGCTGCTTTAGCCAAGCCAAAACAAATATGTTATATTTTTAATAGTGAAGTTACTATTAATATAAATTGCTTTAATTTTAAATAAACGAATACTTTTGATTTATTAAATTATGTCTCAAAGCCCAATCCGAATATAATGGAAATTTATTAATTATTTTCAATACGTTTTGGTACATAAAATTAATGTTATTTATGTGAAGATTCTTCATTAACAATAGATATATTTGAGATATATGATTTATCAATAAAATATGTTTCAAACATTTGCTTTAGTAATTATTCATTATATTTATACTAATTTTTGAAACTGTATTAGAATTTATTCTAAAAAAACGATACGCAGTTATACAAAATTAATTTTAAAAAAGTAGGTATGTTTAAAAGTAAAATTAAATCTCTAAAAAAATTCTCAGCTACATTTTCTACTCAGAAGAGTTGAAGTAACAGGAATTGAAATAAGGTGTAGAATCCATTTTGAACGATTTGTCGAAATAAAACAGTTTTCTCGGCGTTAACGTTAGAAGAAATATTGATTCGGCAAATTTCAAAATAAATTCCCTTTTACAATAGTAAATTATACTGCGTATAATTAAGGATCCAAATTATAGGAAGTATAATTTGCTCCTATAAGGCGGTCCATATATGAACGGTACTGATTGTTTTACCAGAACCTTTATCTCGAATGAGAGTTTCAAATGTCATCCTTCACTGTACTCCCCTCTAGAGTCAATACACTTTGCCAACATTCTAGAAGCACTTTTTGGCCCTTTTTAGGTTTTTTTTTTTGCCCTTTTTACGTTTTTAGGTTGCTTAGGAATCCGCTCCTGAATATTGACGATGCCGTCGTCATTATCCACAAACTTCACGACTTCCAAGTCCGATTTAAGTCTTCCAAACAAATAAAAATCACTGGGAGTCAAATGCAGACTGTAAGGAGTTTCCAGCAAAAGTCATATTTGCGGATGGTCATCATTGTTGTTCTGCTTGTATGAGACCTGGCGTTGTCCTGGATGTAGGCCACTTACTGTTCCCGTTTATTACGCTCGGATGGAATCTTTTCCTTCACATCTTTTGTCAAGAGTCCTGAATAATAAACCGCAGGGGTTGTTCGGGCATCTGTAAGAAAGTCTAAATGTACCGTTCCATGCCAATATAAAAAAAATCTTGCCAATACATTCGTTGCCGAACGGTTTCTTCGCACGTTGTTAGTCGTAGGAAATCAGTACGCGTCACTCACGTGATGACTGTTAGGACTCGGGATTTAAGTAGTATACCCATGTTTCTCCGACGGTCAGTATGAATTTCAAAAATACATTCCCTTCACTACCAAATCGTTGTAAGACAGACATGGCGACTCGCATACGCATCTCTTTATTCTCATCTGTCAACGCGCGAGATATACACCGGGCTTACACCTTGCCTTAGAGCAAATGGCTTTTACAATAGTTTTTGCATTACCAACACTGATTGAAAGCATGGACGCAAGTTCTTTCATAGTGATGCGCCTAATCTCCTGAACAACCGCATTCACACAATCAGTTTTCGTCAGGGTGACGGATATTTGTGGTTGACGATTATGCGGATCATTTTCCGAGCGCTCTCTTTTCTCTCTGAAGCACTTGCACAAATCAAACAGACGACTTTTGAAAACGGATTCTTTCCCATGCTGTGCTTTGAGTCTCGGCCAAATCTCAGATGACTGGACGTTTCCTCTAACGAGGAGTTTGATCACAATGCGTTGTTTCACGCTCCGAGACACCTGTAGCTCGCTCATCACTCTAGCGACTGCCGACATGACTAAGAACGTTCTAACCTGCATGGGAGGATATGGTAGGATAGTGGCATACTCATCCAGGAATACATAGTGCTGTGCATCAATAGTAGTTCGAAACAGTAAGCGTCGCCGTCATATTTGAGTCCCTTGTAGACAAAAACGCTCCTTTCATTGGTCCTTCAGATACAAGATTTTTTATTTGAAATCAATCCTAAACAAAAAACAAACGCTTAATTTTTTCGATTTTTAATATTGCTGTTAATATTCAAATATTATGAATAATGTAATTTTAAGAATAAATACTTTTTCTGCGTCATCAAAGTAAAGATGTTTTCACAAAAACAAGATTCACGATTGATAAAATATACAAAATACAGTAAAAGGTGATTTTATTTAAAATAATGTGAATTTCGTCATCTCATTACTCGTGCTACGTTTTAATGATTAAAAGTTGTTATGTTATATAAACACTATATATTCCAACTTTACAGTAGTGCTGAGCTTTCCAACTTCTCCTTCCCGACAAGTAGAGGCCACAGACTGCGCCCACTGGTTTAGTCTACTCCTTGAAAGGTTCATCATGGCAGGATGTTTAAGGGATTCCTTAAATTTTAATAGGAATAAAAACTAATTTTTAACAAATTCGTGTAATCTAACCAAAGTTCCAACTGTGTTATATTTTTAGAAGAATGAAATTTAAGAGCACAATAAGCCTTTAGAAAATGAGGAGTTTCTATTCAAGTAATTATCCTTATTGCTTGAAATATAGAAGTATTTAAGTTATAATTATTACTTTATTTGCGATAGAAAACAAATACAACATAATTAAAAATATCTCTACATATATAAATTCACTCTTTTATCACGGAATCGCGAGTGGTTGCCTATCATCCTCTTCAAAATGCAGCAAAAGTTGTTCTCTTGAGTCTGTAGCAACCACGGTGTTAACGGCATGAACAGACTGAGAGCGTGCAAACGTTCCTGGTGTGTATGGAGGAGGCAAACCAACGTCTTCTCTTGTTGACACTTCAACCCTTCCGTTCTGCAAGAGAAATTCGTATTTTAATTGTTTTAGGGCAAAAATATTTTATGCTAAAAATTAACTAAATACGAATTGCAAGCATGTTTTAATATTTAAAGTGATATTAACTTGTTTGAGTAATAATAATGGTGCTTAATCAATTAGACACCTGACAAATCACACATATGTCTAAGATACATATGTTTTTTTTATTATATCACATACGCTATCTTTATGAGATTTAAATGCACATCATCAAAATAGAAAGACATGGGATAACTTCTTATTACTGAAATGTGTAGCTTTTACCTAAAGGCTGAAATACGTTGTCCCTTTCATATTAAGACAGACAAAATATGTTACGTGTACAAGTCGAAATTAGAAAATTAATGTAAGAGTTTAATAAGCGTATAAATAACACTAGAGTTCAATGATGTCAGAAATTTTTGAACTGAAAGTAGAAAAAAAAATTGAGAAGTTTAAAAAAAGAAGCACGTGACATCAGAGATCGAGGGATTTTGTGACGTCATAGATACATGAGTTCAGATGACTTCTCACGTCATCAAAAATTCAGTCTCCAAAGTTTTCTGTAGGTTGCGGCTTGTAATGCGTTTCTTGGACGATATACTAGCTACTTCAGTTTTGGCAAAAAAACCGTAATTACCAGATTGTTTGTTTTCCATTGTTTAATTCTCCATTTCTTCTTTCAGTTAATTCTCAGTTAATTTAGACTGTTGCTTCTCGATTAATTTCTTTATGTCCGTTGTTAGATGATTTCTCAAGATTGAACTGTACTAATTCTTGTTGATTTGCACTAATTGTTGCTGTAATTTAATTTGGCGGTTTATTTTTTATTCACTTTTTCTTGCTTAATATTAATTACTAATGCTTTTCAGTCAATGTTCCGTTCTGATTGTTGAACTCATTTCACTTTATCAGCTTCTAAATGCTAACAGAACCTATCTTCTTTCACTGTTAATTTTATTCCTGTTGATATTTATACTGAAAGAGTTATTTCAATTTTGAACAGGCTATTATGTCTTAATTTCTAAAATTTTGACTTTGTTTTGTTCAGAGACTGTTATGCGTAAATTATTCTAATACCTTTTCATTTTAAAATTAATCAAATAGCATTTGAAGTAAAAATACACCATACAATAAACACAGTCATCATATTATAGAACTATCCGTTTTCAAACATAAAATTTTGTTTATGCTTTAAAGAAGTAATGCACTTCATTAAATTAATTTTAAGGGCCCTCATCTCACATTTATATAACTTGCAACGTACTTTAAGCCAAACATTTTGAAAGGTGGTGTTGAATTTTTTCATCTTCCTCATAATTCAGCCTTAATTAATACAATAGCTATAATCTGATTTAAGCTTTGTAATCCTCATCGTAAAATCACCAAAATATTAAACAGAGCAATCAATGAAACACATGAAAATGCCAACTACGAATGTTGAATGTTGAGGAGTGCCGATGCACTCATGGGTTATAAGATCAGGTTTTCCAGTTATCTACTTTTATTTAAGCCTAAATAATTTATTACTTTATATTATAAATTAATTTTAATAGATATATTATAGAATATATAATTTAATAGATACGTTATACATATATGAATTTTACGATAAGTTAAAAAAATTAAGTAGCAGGAAAGTTGCAAAATCGCACAAATTTTATTACCACAAGTTTGTCAAAATAAAAATTTTCGAAACATCGCTCGATCTGGCAACACTTCTAGAATACACAATTCTTTCTTATGTCTAGGACGACTAGCGGGCATTCATATAACAAACCGTCTTTCAGGTTCTCAGCAGACAGAGGTCAAATGATCATACTTTAAAATACCAGCCTATTTTCAGGAACTGACTATTAACATAAACTGTGCATGTGGGTTTGCAACGTCTTGCCCACAAACACCTTTGGTATGTTCTGAAATATATGATAATGAGATAAGCCACTAGTAATTCGGATAAAATGAGACAAGCCATTAGTAATTTGGGTAAAAGGCGCTTGCCATTTGAGTAAAATGAATGTACTGTGCCTCGGTGTATTGTACACTACACTCATTTTACCCAAACACTAGCGTCTATAGATTCTACACATTTTTAAAACAATCTATAAATTCTGATTGCACATTAAACCACGATTCCACATTAAACCACGATTCCACTCTAAACGACTCATGTTATAGCAACAACAAAATCAGCCTGGTGACCACATTTTCTTCATAGCTTCAGTCGATAATCGCAACAGTTCAGATAAAAGATTGCTGAACATGATGCTTTGCTATTCATCACACCAGGCCACTCCGCATAATATCACTGTAATCTGCCCCGATATTAGAACGTTTTCAGGAACAGGTGGTTCCTCAAGGGATGGAGGTGGCTACTTCAAACAGTCTGGAAATAACAATAGTATCTTCGAAGTTACGGATAATAAGTAATGAAGCTGTTTCTGCATGACGTTAGCTAAGACGATCAAAGAATCCTGTTCAGAGAATTCTCTTTTGTAAGTCGCAGTCTCTCTATAATGATTATACTTCCTTCTGACAGATGTTGCCCCATTGATAAAAAGAGATACACCAAATGAATCGGAAAGAGGTAAAAATTAGCAATATTATTTTCGTCGCTAATTATCTTTCTCTTTTCAATCTGCTGTCTTACAAATTCGAACTATTGTTTTTGCATTGCGTTGCATTTCGGTAGTTGCACGGAGTCCAGAATTGTTGGTTCTGCGAAGGCCTTGCAATGATAAACTCAATGAATTAGCGAAATGATCATCAAATGGTTTCTGAAAGGTATGCCCTTTTCTTAAACTTTATCCTATTCAGAAAGCTGTATGCTAAGAACGTGATTTTGCTACTATGAAAAAGATGTTCCACTGTCAGGCGATTGATTAGAAAGTGAGAATTGGCTTAGTTCATCTGATTAAAGCTCTTCGATTTGTATCTCGATAGGATGCATTGTAGAATTGCGTTTATTCTATCAACTAGTGTATTTCTCCACGTTTTCTTGATAGTGTTAACAAGTTCTTTCTTTCATAGCATAAAATTGTTTCTTTGAAAACAAATTACCCTAAAACATTTCCATCGGCTTCAATCGCAATTATTCCAAGTATTTATTCATTGTTTATTTAAATTGTAGTTTCATCGTAAAAGAATTTCAGTTACAGTTTTAGTGTCAATGAAAATACTAAGCATTGTAACATAAGAGCATCCAAGATGGATGACTAATCAGACCAGCGGTCTCTTAAATATTTATTTTAAAACTTGATAAAGATTTCTTGAGTAATACAGTCATACATACAAAAACTACCGCTTGAAGCGGCTCTGAACAGTCGCGTGACGCGACTTCCTACAGCTACATCTAAACACAAAACGCCGAAAGCAAAAGTCCCTTTCTTCCTGTTACGTTAAATTCGAAAGGAAACCGCACGGGGGGAGGGGTCCTTCTGAATTTCTAAAGTGGAAAATTACCATCCGGTCATTTAGCGAACACTGGGTGATAGTTCGCACGGAAACCACACAAGGGGTGCCGTTAACACACTTCGTAGTTAATTTACCTGAAGATTAGTTCTTTTGAAAACAGAAAAAAAAAGTCTTCTAATGTAAAACGAACGATCCTCCTTGATGATCGTTACAGCATTGTGCAACTCCGTGAAACCCCCTCCCCTCATATTTTAACTCGATTGACATCAAACTACTATTTTAAGATTTTAAACTCTTCGTTACGCAAAGCATACTAGTAATTTCCCAACATATTTTCTTCAATGAAATTAATTAGACTGTCATCGTAAAAAGTTTTTTTTTTTTTTTCAATTTTGCTTCGAAAGAGTTTCTTAAATAACATCACGGCTTTTTCGTAAGAGGTCATTGAGGCTTGAATTTATACATTGCGCATTAAACACAACTCCGCATGTCCATAGTAGATGTATGATGAATTCTTGAAGAAGAATATTTTTATTAATGTCAGTCAATAATTTTTGACGCCTAGAACGATTGGTTTTGTTTTGGTAGATTATAGCAAAGCACACTAGGGCTATCTGCCTAAGAGAAGGGGCGCCTTCGTGGAGAACTCTCTAAGTGAAACTGGCTCGTATACACTTGGAGAAAATCACGAAAACGCCCATGAAGCTAACTCCTTCGCTTGGATTCGAACTCAGGTGAGAAAGACCTGCGTTCAGCGATTTTACCGCTCGACCGCTGGTCGGCCACCTGGAACGAAAGAGGTTGTTAACTGAAAGATCAGATTTTGTTTTCTGAGGAGGAAACTCTGGAGGTTCAAAAATTTCTAGAACTCTGTGGTTCAAAACTAAAATTAGCAGAATAAAACCTTTCTACCAATTATATTTAGAGCTTCTACCTTCAAGTAGTAATGTATACAGTGAACAATATTAATGTCTTGAAATATTTCTTGTTTTAGTAGCTTGGGCAAAGGTTAAAATTAATATAACAAAACGTAAGTTTTCTTACCGTTGTTTGAAATTTCGCTATATCTCTGTACCTCTTGGTCACCATTATAAACAGAGCTGTCTGAAAAATTCAAAGTATATAATTTAATATCAGAAAAATTTCCTTCTCTGTTTATATTTATTCTTTAATATACTATTTTAAATAACAAAACACAGCCAAATTTTAAAAAAAAGAATTAAAGTTCAAACGTTGCTTGATATCAGCTCAGTTGTAAAGTGAATCAAACTGAATCGTTACTGAAACTTTCATCGTACGTCAGTTTTCTAATCACAGAAAAGCATGGAAACCACCTGAAATTCAATAACTGAAAAGTTCAACCTTTATTTGGAACTCATTTCATATATAAAGATGTAGCATATTTCAAACGGCATGCGATGTGGTCTCCCTGTTTTGGGAGAATTCCCTTCATTGAGAAAAGTAGAGCAGAAAAGGTTTGAAAACATTTACGAAATGAATCTTCCAATTTCATGAACTAACACTTTTAATTCCATTTCTCATCGCCCAGGAGCATTTGTAATCCTTATCTTACAAATAATGTTTTCTCTTTTTATAACATTTTCGTGGAAAAAAACATCAATTTTTCGTTTGTTAAGTTTACCAAGTAATAGGTTTGATTATAAATGCTTCTTAAAAAGGGAGCCCAGGCGGTTTATCTCTGAAATAAATTCGGCTCTTTTCATAAAAGTTCTGTGAGAAGCAAAGATGTAGTCGGGACACTAACAAATATACAGCAAATATACTTGTGGGGTTTCCTTTAGTTAAAATTAACATATTTTTCAAATTTTTGTTATCTTTCCTGAATTCCTCAACTTCCCCTCGCAATTCCTTGCTAGAATGTAAATTTAAAGTTAAGCGAAGTAAGTATTTAAACGGGAGAATTTCTGAGTTTAATCAGAGCGTGTTTTCGCTAGCCAGCGCACGTTTCATTTCTGACCTTGCTGTTAAGCTAATACTCCCCTTAAACATTTCGGCTAATTTGTCACGCTTGTTAGGTTTGTTGAATCAACCTAAGTTAGCCGAAACTTAAAGTGCTAATCCAGCACTATTCTTCTTAGACTTGAACTGATTGTATAACAACGTTTAGGTTCCACCGCAAGTTGTCGGTGTTATTCTAAAACACGAAGTACGTGCCGTTCTGTTCTTACTTAGACTTATTAAAGGGTTATATTCACCCTTTTTTCTGTGCTGGCATTACTTCACTCCTGTGAGATAATTCGCCAGGTTCATTAGTAGGATCTAGCTTAGTTTATGTGGCTCAAAAAGGCTAGATCTTATATACTAACGACATATTACTTAATTTATGCCCACTGATTCAATAACTAATAATTTCCGTCTTTATTTCAACAGTTTTAATACCATTGTAATAACCTTAAAGAAATATTTGGAAGTTTAAATAATTTATTTAATAATAATCACTCGATACTTAAATTTAGAATGTGAAACGTTTAATTTTGATATTAAATATATTAAAGTATGAGATTCCGTTCACATAACACATGGCATTTGAATATGAATAAAGCAATTTTTTTTAAGTACCACATAAAACAGCTACAAGATTGCCTGAACTAAAACAAACTTTTCCCACTTCCCCTATTAATTCTAATTTTAAGGGAAAAAAAAAGATAAAAATTTTGAGTGCTATTAAAAAAAACTGCAGCAATTTTTACAAAACTTGAAACTGTGGCATAATTTGAGTCGTAGAGTTGAAGGATGGAAAAAAATCGATATGTAATTTCAGAAAAAGACCGATTTTGTGTCAAAATATATATATTACAAGAAAGCTATATGTAAGATATAGTATACAACAATATATATATATACTCCTCAACATTGAAAATGCAACACCAAGAGGAAGTGGCCAGAAAGTGATGAAACTTGGCAAACAGAAAGAGACAGCAACAAACAATACGTGATCTTTATTTCGAAATGATATAGATAATACTGAGAGAGAACAGAGTCGGCTCAGTAGGTTGGTTGGTTGGTGGTTGATGACGGAGGACGGGGACGCCTGATGTCTAACAGAGGTAAACAGGCATGTGTCCCGCGAAACCAGAAACATCCAGAAACTAACCAGAAACAACTTCCTTTTTTTTTCCTTAAGAGGCGGCCTCAAGAGTTTGTTAGGATCTTAACAAGAGCATTTACATGTCTAGACAAGGGCAAATTGCATTTGTTTTACTGTGTTGACATTTGTTATTGCTCTTTGCTATGGATTATGCATATTCATAATAAAAATACAAATACAAAAATACAGTTACAAAATAGTAATAGAATTAAAATACACGCTCATAGGTAAAAAAAAAAAACATTAAGTATTATGCATATCCAGAAGAGGAAACGTTAAATATATGTTGGAAACATTTGACTGCACATTATTTGAAAATGTCTGTAATAGAGCCTTATGTAAATTTTATGGGTAGGCTTATGTGTCTGCGGAGGTGGAACTACGTGCAAGAATTTCATAAAGAAGCGGTGATAGGATTCTCTATTATTAGTGAGAAGAGGGATGTGATTTCCTGCTGTCAGATGGCATTCAAAAACGTATTATAAGATCACCGCTAATTATCCCCTTTCCCTGAGTTTCAAAGTTTTGCCAGAGTATATTTACACATTTATTATTATTGTTCAAATTATGGTATCAAAAGGTATTTTTTCTTCACACTTTACTTCTTTGGTAAAAACCACGGCACAACAATGCATAGCATCATTTATATAAAGACTTTTTAAATCTTTGTACTTTAAAAAGTATATAGATAATATTTTCAGAGTTTGTTTTAGATATCATTCGCATCTTTAATTTTAAATTTAGCACAGGGGAAGAAATTTGGAAGAAGGAGAACATGGTTTTACTTCCAATTAAAATCATACGCATTTTGTGTGACCTGTAGCTCAAAACTCTGATAAATTCAAGTAACATTAAGCTCCAACAACCTAGGGAATTGAGAAATTTTACAAAATGTAAGTCTAATTATTCTTCTTTTTTTTTAAAAAAATTATTTAATTTCTTTTTCTATTTTTTCGTTCCAGATTTTGGAATATCTGCGACAAAACAAAATTCTTCATCGTCTGGTAAGAAAAAATTTATATTCTGCACTTCTATATAGTATTATTACACGTGAAATAATAGTTTAAGTGATTGCTTACATAAGTTTCAGTAGGAATAAAATTTCTGATAAAATCCCTTTTAAAAATATTTTACCTTATTATATTAAGCTTGAGATGGCAAAATATGATGTAATCTTTGACCAAGGTTGAGTGTCACAGAGGTGTCATATTGTGATATGGATCTGTATTGCAAAGATATCACATGCATCTCACAGCAAACATTGAATCTGACCATCAAAAAATTCTCAGTCTTCCCCATTCTGATCGTTCAAGATCGTTCTTTTCTTATTTAGGTAATTCTTCATTGGGAGTAATCCTTACGCTCAAGATCTTATTTAAGTTCCCATTGCTTGATGATCCCGAGGTCTCAATTTCTTCCCCTCGCCGACTCATAATTAAATGTTTCAAAACCTTTCGAAATACTATATTTATTATTAATGCTAATAACTTGAGATTTTAATTAGTTAAGTATTTATAGTTCATAGCGTGTTTTTCTTAATGTAATACTAAAAACTACGAAACTACATTTTGTGATGAATGCTTACACATTCTGCCATATCCATACAATGTTCTGAAGAGAGGCTGACAAGTTAAGAACAGCGTTTTGCTTTGTTTTGAGTATTTTACCATTTTGTTCTCAGTTCTGTTGTTTCTCCTGACGGAACTTCTCTTCACTACTAAATTTTCACGTAAACATTGTTTATTTTATATTAATGTGAATGATATCAGTAATAGTTCATCTACAATAAAATTAAAGCATTTATTAATTATGAACAGAACTGAGTAATGAATTGACAATCAGTTCACTTTTATTTATATTAACAAGAGGTCGGAAGAAAAGATGTCATGAGAGAATATACACTGGTGTGCAAAAATTAAGGACGAGACGGTTTTTTTAATATAACTTTGTACAAAAGCTTTCCAAGTCAACACATTTAATACCGTAAGATCCCCAATACGTAAGGACATGAGTAATGTAAGCAACACTTACTAAAAGAGAAATCAGAGGGATAAAAAGAAGGTTTATTGAAAAAGTAGCATGGAGCGCAATGCGACTGAAGGCCGAAACATCCCTGTGATGGGTGTCCAGCAAGAAACATCCGGTCTTTAATAAAGGATATGATCTTTCCTGAGTGCTAGGCAGGTTTCACATCATTTGTGCATGCTGGATATGTGGTTGTTAATGAGCTGTTGAGACACTGCTGCTCGTTCCTCTTGTAGCACCAATCGCAGTTTCGGAATCGTTACTGACGATAAGTTACGTGCTGCCACGGGTCTCCCTAGTAAGTTCCGTACATGCTTGATGGGATTTAGATCCAGAGACCTTGCCGACCAATCCATGTGTTCAATATCTTCACTCTCCAACAGCTCTTCGACAGTAACTGTGCGATGAGGTGGAGCGTTGTCGTCCATGAAGAGGAACTGAGGACCCATAGCCCTTGTGAAAAGACGCATGTAAGGAAGAAGAACCTCGTTACAATAGCAGTCCCAGGTGACGAACCTCCTTGGGAGATATGAAGGTCGGTCCGGCTACCAAGCATTATGTCTGCTCGAACGAGAACTCCGCGACCTCCAAAACAGTCCCTTTTGATGATGTTGAAGGGGTTATTGCGTGTTCCCCGCTCTGTCCAGATGTGTATGTGTCTAGAATCGCAACTCAGACTAAATCTGCTCTCATCTGTAAAGAGTACTCGTCCCCATTCATTGTCTCTCCAATTCCGGTGTTCCCGGCACCACAGAGAACGCCTTCTCCGATGGGCAGGCGTTAGAGGTACACACCGTACAGGGCGTCGTGCAAACAGACCACCACCGTGCAGTCTTCTGGCCACGGTAAAACGCGATATCGGTCGTCCAGTCGCCTGTGTCGTGTGTCTAGCGATTTCTCCCGCTGTCTGCCGCCTGTTTCTTCTGGCCTGTAAGGCAATATACCGGTCATCTGCGGGTGTGGTTCCTCGTGGACGACCACTACTAAACCCCCGGATAGCTGTTCCTGTAGTTTGAAATTGTCTCCAAAGTCGTGAAACGATGCTGTGAGCAATTCCGAACTCTGCAGCCACACTTGTCACACTGCGGCCTTCCTCCAACTTCCCAATGATTCGACCTCGGGTAAAAGCATCCAGATGTCGTCTAACAGATTGATTATTCGCCATTTCTCGCTGAGGCAGCAACTCGGTGTGATTTTAACTGCTATACGGCGTGCAATCTCTTTGCCAGAAATACTGATCTTACACCGACAACATGCTTTATACTACTCAGACACTCCCCCATTACGTCTACCTGCATATCTGCGCATGTGCTACCGTACATCACCTTACTTAATCTCCTGATTGGTCTTTCTGTCCGCTCTACCTCTTCGTTCAGCTGATATGCTAATTTTTCGACTTCGTCCTTAATTTTTGCACACCAGTGTATATGCCGCGAGAGGAGCTATTGCAAACTTGCGTTTGGTGCTGACTTTCGGCAGGTAGCTGTATGTACGTCTTCCATTTGTACAGTACGTTTGGTCTTCCTGCCAAAGGTTTAAGTCTTGAGCCCGTAATAGCCCTTTGAGATAGGGAGGAGGGGTTGGGATTGTGATTTGTTCAGCTTCTGTATCAGTGGCAGCTTGCGTCACCAAGCTATCGGCTGCTTCATTCCCCTCGTTTTCTGCATGTGCCTTGACCCATGGGAAGCAGAGATGTTTTGGGCTGTAATAGTTGTACTTTGATGATGAGGGGCGAGGTGTGGCTGTGATTTTCTAGTGCTAGAAATGTTCACATACTGTCTGTGAAAATGTTCGCCCGTTCTATATTATTGTTGGAGATTTAATGTACCTCCGTTGAAATTGCCTGCACCTCCGCCTGGAACATACTGTTGTTTAAGTGAAGGCGTCCTTTCCATACATGGATGATTCGTCCTTTTTCATAGTGGGCAAAGGCGCTGCCTACTCCGTTTTCCTGTTTAGAGCCGTCGATGTATATTTGCGTATCCCTCGAAACCCGCATCATTGAGAGTGGCTGTGTCGGTGAGATATTAATCCTTATTCCTGTGCCTTTACGTGCGAGATGAGTGTGAAGGGGATTACCTGGGCTTTGAAACTGCAAAGGGCTGTATGTCATGTTGCCAAATGTTGCATCTCTGCGGAGGTATATGAGGGTGGTGTAGACTGCCTCTGGTTCTGCCCGTATATGGAGTGGAAGGAGCCCTGCAAGGACTGTCGCTGCGCTAGTGGCTTTGCTGCGGTACCCTTTAAAGAGATTCAAGACGAATGGTCGTTGAAGAGATGTAAGATGTTTGATCTTTCGTCCTCCCATCGGTTGGGCCATACGGCAGCAGCATACAGGACTATTTTCTCAGCTACCTTATGATAGACGATCTTCTGAATATGATGATTCTGTCCCCAGTTTCTACCTTGAAAGGTGTGTGCCTTTCTGGTTATTGCTGATGTTTTGTTTATTAGTTCTTGGATGTGGGGGATCCAGGTTAATTTTTTATCCCAGATTACACCTAGGTATTTCAGAATTTGGACAATCTTTATGTTTGCTCCTTGTAGTTTGATGCAGGGGCGGCGCGTTGGATTCGTGCCTGCTCTGGGTATTATTATTGCTGATGACTTTGCCGTAAAGATTGTAAGCTTTAAGCTGCCGCAGATATTGGTAAGGAGTGAACAAGTTTTGGTGCCGTTTTTCTCGAGCTCCGCACGACCGCAACCTTTAACACGAAGAGCTGCGTTGTCTGCATAGGTAAAGACACTTGTATGTCTTGGCAGTTTGCCTCCAGTACAGCGTTGAATGTTAAATTCCAGAGAATGGGTCCAGCACAAGGGCCTTGGGGACATCCTATTTCTTGCACTTTGCAGGTGGTGCCGTTGTTGGCAGCTAGGAGAAAACTACGATTCTCTAGATAACTGCTAAAAACGCTGAAGAGGTTGGCTGGATACTGTGCGTTTCGGTTGTCTGGATACTCTGCCTTATCGCTGGCCACCAGAGCGTGTCAAACGCACTGTGGAGGTCAATAGATATGAATGTTGTATGGAAACCTGTGGTGCGATTACGTTGAATTGTTTCGCGAATTTTGCAAGAGCATGCGTAGTGGACAGACCAGTGCGAAAGCCATACTGCCTGGGGCTGAGATGATTGTTGCTGTGGAGAGGATGTTTTAGTCTGTTAACCATTAATTTCTCGTAGATTTTGCCCAGTGCTGACAAAAGGCATATCGGGCGTAACGAGCGCGGATCTTGCGAGCTTTTGCTCTTCTTGAGGAATAGGACGACTTGTCCTTTCTTGAATGCCTGCGGGAATACTTGGTTGTCAAACAACTGGTTAAAGAATTTGTAGAAAAAGGAGGGCGTGCTTTGTAAGCAACTTTGATGATGTTATAGTCCAGGCCATTGGGGCCGGGGGTCTTTTTAAGGGGTAGGTGTCGGAAACCTTGCTTGACTTCCTTGTCACTAAATGGTATATCATGTGGAGTCAGTGGGATGTTGGTATTCTTGCGAACAATTTTCTGTGCTGGCGTATCTTCCTCTGTGTTGTCTGTGGGGAAGACTGCGTTGAAGATTGTGGTGGTTGTATTCTGTACCGGATTATCGTTGCTTGTAGTTTGTGGCTGCATGAAGATTTGCGTTGGCTGATATATTTTACTTGAGGCTTTCATAAGATAACCGGATATTTCGTTGATCGGATTGTCAGGACTGAGTGTTCGGTGCATATTCTTGGAAAACATCTTCGTGAACTCCTTAAATCCTGATCTGGAATAGGGAGCTGAATGCAGCTGTGTTCTGTGGTAGAATATTGTGATCAACTGGTAGAAGAACTGCACTTTAAAGGGATTTAAAATCCTCTTTTAATAAAACCACAATTATTTAAAACCACTTCCCAACTCGGGAGGGATACAGAAAATAAAGACCGCGCTTGGGTCTAAAATGAACAATCAAATTAATTTAAACTAAAGCTAATACAAATTAAGTAGTCGTTGCTCACAGAGCTATAACGCGAGGTTGGCCTCTAAACTAAGTGGTGCGTAGCAAGGTTTAACTAATACTGACGCACTTAGATTTACTTCAATAAGTAATCACGGAACAGCGCTGCGGCTTAGAATTTAAATACTAGCTAGTCAGGCGAACGTTGAATAGAGTAACAGTGGTCTGAGACTAAAAGCTCTCTCACACTGAAAGGTTTCTACCTTTCGTTTAAATACTACTTGGCTCCACTTCAAATTAGCGTAAAGCTGAAACGCGCCCTTATTCTAACGGGAAGTTGAAATGAGAACAGATAGAAAGAGCTAAATTAAAATAAAACTTTGTTAGTTTAACTAAAACCTTACAGGATAATTAAAACAGTCCTACCTTAGTTGCAGGGCTTTTCCTGCGCTTCCTTTGTGCTCTATGAAATATAATTAATACAATAGCACTTATTACGCACTAGTAGCACTGAGTACATATACGCACGCACTACTGGTTTACTGTATCACTAATTAGCTCATGCTACTATTTTGATTGTTCGTTTCAGCTGAGGAAACTGAAGTCTAATGAATTAGTGAGAAAAATTGTAGAAAACTTATAATGCTGCGGATTTTTCCAATTTTTAAGTTTTGTGTTCCTAATTCGCACTGCTACGTCACACTGCTATCTGGACTGCTCTTGTCAAGGGGCAAATCCTTGGTCGCTTATCTTCTCTATTTTTCGTGTGTTGAATTAGGTAATCCAAAAGCGAAGCCACAGCACAATTAGCGCAGCTCCCTATAACAGGCACTAATGAGCACTATACTGTAAGAACTGATGTCAACATACTCATTAAATACGTACTAATGACACCTACACTGTAAGACTTGATATCAACACACTCACTATAATACGCATTAATGAGCACTATTCTGTAAGAATTGATGTAACACACTAAAACCAATTAAAAAATAAAAAAATTAAATTAAATAAAAATGCTTAGTTTGCGAACCACTGGTCAGAATTTCTTCAATTTAAGAAACTTGGACCCGTCTCGATGCGCAGAGATCAAAGATGCTATTCCGCTCTTGGTACACTAATTAGTTCCAGTATTAACAGTGTGTATAAAAACATGCACTTTCCTATTTTTTGAAGCATTCTTTGCTGTCGCTCCGCAGCGAATTCTGTTGGAGGGGGGAGACGAGTGCAACGGCTCGTGCTCAAGGTCAGGGTTCACATTCACATTCAACACCGTGTGTAAAGTCAGAAATTTTATAATAGTAAATTCCCTAATTAAAGGAACGAATTTAGCTTTGTCTTAAAATGCTCCTGGAAACATTACACATCCGATGGTGAAAGTTACTTGAAGATCCGATAAGCAGCTGCTCAGATAGAATGGTAGAAAGCTGTAGCTTGCATAATTACAACGCTTTTGCCCTTTGAAAATTTTGAATAATCTGAAAATTCATGGATCATTTTCTATCAATCTCTCGGCCAAAATCTGATATCTTTGTAATCCTTAGATCTCCCTCTTTGCGATAATGGGAAATTTGTATTCTTTAGGACAAGATTTCCGCAGATGAACATGCAAGAAGCGGAAGCGGAGAGGTAGAAAACATGTGCGTCTCCTCGCATCACAGTAGGGGAACGCTGGCTCAGTAGGTTGTAGAACCTCTTGGACGGCGATACACAAAGCGACACATCGAGGTACAGAGTAAAGGAGACTACTGATGGTGTCCTGAGAAATGGCTCTACATTCCTTGTAAACCATTCGGCTTCTGAACGTGGTAATTGCAGGGTCTCCAAATGGCGTCCAATAATTACATCCCAAATGTGTTCGTTTGGTGAGAGATCAGGAGAGAACGCTGGCCAGGGAAGCATCTGTACACCTTGCAGAGCACGTTGGCTGGTGCGAGCAGTGTGTGGTCGGGAATTATCCTCTAATAAGCGGCATTTGGCACCCGTTGAGGGTAGGGGAGTGTCATTGGGTGCAGCACAACATCCACGTATTGTTGGGCCCTCATAGTGCTCTGAATACAAACTAGAGGTGGCCTGTAATCGTACGCAATTACGGTCCAAACCATGACGCTGCGTTTTCGCGTGGGCAGTTCCACAATTGCTGCCGGATTCGACCCGTCTCCAAATCGACGCCACATTCGTACGTGGCGACTATCATTGGAGAAACAGAAGCGTGACGACCCTGTGCCATTCCGTCCTCCATTGAAGAAGTTCCGGTACCATTGCAGAAGTTTGCGTCTATGATGTGCGGTGAATGGCAGTCATCTTAACGGACGCCACGAGTGCAGGCCACTAACCATCAATCGACGGCAAATGGTTTTGGTCGATATGGGAATATCTACGTTGTTTTGAACATGCTGCAGAATGGAGGTAGAAGTGACTTGTGGGTTACCCACCGCTTGTCGGCGGATGCGTCGATCGATGCGTGCTGACATCACTCTGGCTGCACCGGCTCCCCTCGAACTTGCCACATTTCCTTGTTCCAAGCATCGTCACCACAGCCGGAGCACTGTCGACGCGTCTAGGTGTGTGTCAGCTGAGATTTGCAGTATAGACCAACCTGCCTTTCTCAGTTCGATCGTCATGCCCCTCGTTAAAATCGCCTGTCTGCTGGAACTACCTCCTTTGACGACGGCCTGGCATTCTCTGCTATTACTCGTGTCCTCTGAGACAAGAATAAATTTTCTACGATGATTTCAGTTGCAGAAATAACAGCACAAAAACTGAACATTCTGCAGGTTCCTTTCCTTATATCTTCTTCAACGTGCGCTGGACAGCTGTGATTTCACATCATTGACATAAATCTGTGACGTGAGTCTACCCTGAAATTTAGAGAATTTTCGGGCCATTCCTTCTTGATGTTGCATTTTCAGTGTCGGGTGGTGTATATACAATTCACTAAATTATGTTTTAATTTGCAATGAGATCCAGAAAATAACCACACTTTCTGTTTGGAAATTCATTTTAAGTCTAGTTTCATCTGAGAGTTCAATTTTCTGTTCTCTTTCTTTCAATGACAGTTTATTATTTTCAGTGTCGCGATGGAAAGGATCATAAATCCATGAAAATTCGTTTTTACCATATGGAAAGCACGTTTCGAACTGCGACTTCAGAGTTCCGAAATGCGAACATATTTCGCTGCGAAATTATTTTCTAATAATAATATCATTTTATACAAAAAAAATTATAAAGTTGGAAATAATGAAAATGTCTGCATTTGTACAATTAATCTACAAAACAACTTTTTCCCCAAACCCCTTTAGTTTCTCATGGGCATTGAGAACACTCAAGGTATTACCTTCTAGCTAGATATTTAGTTCATTTAATTTTGGCAATTAATCTGAAAGACAGACCAGTGCACAAGGTACACGGGTAACTTGTAATAAACTTCATAAAATGCCCATCTTAGGAGAGAAAGTGACAGAGGATTGCTATATGTAATTTCCAAACTGAAAGCTACGCTGCGGCTCACACAGCTACGAACTCTGGGTTAAGCTGTGGTACTACGCAGTTGAGTTTTTTTTTTTTTTAAATCTAAGAGAAACACAAAAGTAGGCTTTGTGAACCACTTATGGTCCACAGATTACATTGAGAAACACTGAGCCATATGATATTCGGTCTTATTCTACGTTATAAAGTTATTTTTATCTTATCTACCGACTTTGATGCAACTATAATCATTATGTGTGAGTGAGCTTATAGGTGCAGAAGACCTAAAAGTTGGTAGGTAATATTTTTGATAAAATAGTATAATTTTAAAGCAGTATTCTAAAACAAATGCAAATTTTATTAATATGATTAAACTTCTGAATTATAGATATAAATATTTAAACTGCTATACGCAATTTTCCGTTAAAGAGACACCGGCGTAAGTGCGTGACACACACGAGCCAATTGGTGTTTCTTTGACGGAAAAGTAAGATTTTAGATATTGGCTTTTCCGAAACTGCTTAAACAGTATCACATTCTAATACCATAAATTTTAAAATAATCAAAAACCCATACATTTATTGTCGGCCAGAAAAAGAACACTCCTGAAAAGACAACCGCCAAATGGAAATAAGTGGGGTTCGCTTGGAAATTATTCTGAAACAAAGAGAAAGATAAATCAATAGGTGCTCATATAAAACCAAAAGGAAAACTGATATTCCTTGAAATTTAATTTCCAGTATCGTAGAATTTCACCTGCTGATAATTTATTCCGTGCATGTTACATTTAATAATAGTTATCAAACTTCTATCTATACACCCAAATATAATTTATTTCTTTCAATCCTTAGTTCTTCTTAGAAATATATAGACTTTTCCTCGGGCGTCTCTGTTCTTTAAACTTTGATTTCTGCTTAAACGTATGAGTCATACGGAAAACTACACTCATGTCCATAAATTAAGTATAATGCAAAATCAGGCAAAGGAAGAGTTAGAAGCAAAACAAATTTGACTTATTTGTAAAGCTTATTTATTAAACAAAAGGTAAAGAGCAAAAAAAGATGCTATATGTTTGATATTATTAAAAAAATTAGCGATTTTTTCTCCCTGGAGCAAATTACAAAAAAAAAACCTATTTACAAAAACCAATATTACATGGTTGGTATGATTGTTAATACATTGTATGTCTCCCAGACGATGCAATACAGTCTGTACAACGCCTAGGCATGCTGAGTATCGAATTATCGATCTGATCTTGGGGGATATTACACCACTCAAAAAGCAATGCTCTCCGAAGTTCCGGTAGACATGTAGGAGGAGGTTGACGGGCTGCAAGTGGTCGGCCAAGCATGTCCCACGCGTGCTCTACTGGGTTGAGGTCCGGTGAGAATGCTGGCCAGTCCATACGGGTTATATTCTCCGATTGAAGGCATTCGCTCGGTGAGGACGGGCGTTGTCATCCATAAACACAAATTGTGCGCCCATGGCGCCCCGAAACAAACGTACATGTTGTTCCAAAATGACGTCCCGATAGATTTGGCTTGTCATCGTTCCAATTTGATATGCAGGTCAGTTCTGGAACCCAGAATAATTCCACCCCAAACGAGCACTCCTGCACCACCGTAACGGTGTCATTCAATGATGTTTTCTTGGTGGTAACGGGTACCTGGAGCTCTTCATATGAAAGTCCGGCGAGAATCAGACTGCAAGCTAAAGCTGGACTCGTCAGAAAACATCACACAAGCCCACTGTTGCGGTGTCCACAATGCATGCTCTCTACTCCAGGCTAACCGCAGGCGACAGTGAGTTGCAGTAAGTGGAACGCATCTGACAGGTCTACGAGCATATAGACCAATGTGCCCTAAGCGCCTGTACATGGTCTGAGCTGTGCTCCGCCTGTTTCTTTTGGCAGTAACTGCCAAATACCGGTCCTCATTCGGCGTTGTAACTCTGGGGCGACCTGTGCTGAAACGTCTACTCACATTACCATCATCTTGAAATTGTTGCCAAAGCCTGGAGATGACACTCTGACAATTCCAAGTTCGTCTGATACTTCCAGTTGGTTACGCCCACATTCCAGACGGCCGATAATTCTACCACGTAAAAAATCATCCAAATGCGTCTTTTGTGTCATAACTATTCGGTTATTGCACTGAAATGCTTATAAAGCGCCTGCAAACAATTTTACTTCTTTGGCTGTTTTCCTTATATATCACTCTCTCACACTCTCGTCATTGTGACGTACCATCGGTGTCATCTGGTTACTTCCTCAAATTTGCATATGATTCTTGAAGATGTGTGTAGTGATTTTACATGTGATACATTTGTTTTAGAGTTCGATTTCCGCGTGACTCCGAATTATCCTTAATTTATGGACATGAGTGTATTTAATAGTGAAAAGACGGTGTTCTGAACTTCGTTTCAGCATGAATCGAGCACTGATATAAGTGTTCGTAGTATTTTCAAATCCGTGATGTTTTCTAAACAGTAAATTAACTCGAAAACTATCCACGATTTGAAAGTTGGGATAATACGGAATTCATTTCCAGCTATTAGTATGGGGAAATTATTTTTGACGGAAAGCAGAATGAACAGCACTTTCAGCTCCAAGATGGTCAAAGCTTTTGTGATACGGATAAATTAAACATATTAATAATTCAAAGCCAAATATGCTTCTATTTGTTTGTCAATTCGAAGAAAAATATAGCTGGTGCTCTCCGAAAATCATCGCCGTAGGCGACTGCAAGCGGCTTGCCGTCACTGTACTACTAGAAGGACGTCAGTGGCGTACCGTCAGTGGACTAGTTCAAAACGCAAAGAATTTGAAATGCGTTAAAGCGAAAAATTACTTTTTGCTCTCCTTCTGCAAATCCATGCAAGCGTAATTAAACTGCATATAGAAGACGAGTAATATCGGCGTTTTAGGCTCGTAAATAAATATCCGTCATTTTATTATTTCCGATGTTTTAAATAAAATTAATTGGAAATTATTTTGACTTTTATAATAATCCCTATTAATAAAAATATTTTTCAAATTTTATCTACTGGTTTAAGCAAACGTAATTCAACCTTTAACCCTATTTCAAGCTTATCTTTTAATTACATTTTAGTTACTTGAAGTTATTTTTATAAAGTTGACGTTATGCATGTACAGTCGATAGTCGTATTTGTAAATCTCCAGCAACTCTATAATCGCCTGACGTAATAAGTAAACATGATGCAGTTTGCTTAAGAAATAGGTTATTGAAAAAACATACTGAAATATTTTAATTATTGGTCTGCTTTTCTCGAGAATGATTTCTAAAATTAGACGCATTATGCAATCATATCACAAATTTTGCATTGTTCTTCTTATCTATACCGAAGCCACGTTAACTTTGATCACGTGCTTATTATTTCAATTTGATCTTAGTACATAAATATTTTTAAAAAGATTGAGTAGAGTAATCATAATACCCATTCATTTTTACATTTCTTAGAAAGCCTAGGGACTCGCACAGAGGAACCACAAAGAGAAAGTGAAACAAATGAAAGAAAGCCTTTCTTGTCGTATATGATTCAATAATCACACGTTGTAGTATGAATAAAGTCCGGGAAATTTTGGACGCTATTCTGTACAATGCAATTCATTTTTTACTTTTTTTTTCAGGGGGAGGGAGGATAAATACCGTATTAAATTTACACGAATGTAGAAAAAAATAGTGAACAAAGCTAAACAAAGTGAAAACTATACTACCAATGTAGTTTTCATGTCCTCTATGAACTTGGTCAATTTTTGAAACTAATAATACTTAACTGGGAACAATATTGTTAAAGAATGCTTAAAGAAACAACTTCCTCGTACAGCACTACACAAATAGATCTAAATATATCATTACCATCAATAACAAACATTTTCCCGTAACATAAGGCAGCTGCAACTGCGTCATATATAGGGTGTCCATAATTAAAGAATCCTATTTTAAAGCTGCCTACAAACAAAACCATTGATCAGAAAACAGAGAAATTTTGTGGCGGACTTATTGAAGGGATGAGAATTTCTTTCAACGAAAAAAAAATTGTTACAAATAGCGTCACCAGAGGGCATTACATTAATAGATTACAAATTTATGCACCTCTTTACGATAGTTGAACAAGTTTACAAATTTTGTTCTAAAAAAACATGTTCCACATGATAGCCATCGTTTTCAGTCACCATCAGAAATTGCAAGGTGGCATGCTCCTCAGTTCATCGAAGTGTGTGCTCGGAAACGTTCAACATGTGGCTTGATTGCTGGTTTAAGATCAGGTAAAGTTCTTGGATTGTCACAACTTACCAGGTGTTTCAAATATTCCCAAATCAAAAAATTGCATGGATTGAGGTCTGAGGATCGGGTAGGCTACATATTACAAACGTGCCGGCTAATGACACGTTCTTCGGTAAAATGACGCTTAAGAACATTCGTAACACACCGTGCAATATGTGGAGGAGCTCCAACTTGCATAAAGATTGTGCGTGCAAGACACTGACGTCCTTGAACAATGTCGTTCTCGGTAGAGAACTGGTAATCGCTGGTAAGCGATGCATATCGCTGCCCGGTGATCGAGCATGTCACTGGACCTGAGGAAATCAACTTCTCGAAAAACTATGGGCTGAGAGTAAATGACGCAGAAAATCCACACTATACCGTCACTGTGGTGAATGCAATGGAACCTCTAGGATAGAGCGCAAATTTTCTAATTCCCAAATTAGGCAGTTGTGATCATTCACTGCACCGTGCAAATGAAAGTTCATCTTTCCAGAGGATATTCCAGGGCCAGTCTCAATCGAACTCAAAGCGAGCAAGAAACTGAATTGAGAACCAGAGTCGAGCATCAAAATCATGCGGAAGAAACTGCTACACTAATGAAAGTTTGTAAGGGTAATATCAGAGGATATTCCAGCAAGATCTTACTGACAGTTTATAAAGTAGTTTTTCTACCTTCTTTGCATGCTTTCACGCTGTAGCGGTCAGCACGCTCGACACGTAACTGAGAGATCTGTGGTTCGATTCCCGGCGAAGGCTTTGCTTATTTTTCAATATTCTTGCTTCAAAAATACCTAATGCTTCTACACTGGCGCCCAAACTAAAAAAGGTGATGGATGATGATTCTCCACCACCGGGATTTGGAGACTGGGTCCCCTGAATCCCAGTCGCCCTTTAAAAGGGAGAGTATACAAGGTATTTCTCCCACTTTCTTCGCATGCCTTCGTAGTGCAGTGGTCAGCACGCTTGACGCGTATTCGGGAGGTCCGTGGTTCGATTCCTGGCGAAGGAGTTGCTCATTTTTTAATATCGCTGCTTCAAAAATACCTAATGTTTCTACAAGTTGAGCATGGTCTATCCAGCTCAACTTGTAGAAACTTCGTCTACCCAGCTCAACGTCTATCCAGCTCAACTTCTATTTGCTATATGCCGGACACTAGTGCTTGTCTGAAAGTTTGAAGCTGTGTCCTCTACGACCTGAAGCGCAACCCTCTATACTGCTTCTACAGAAACAGGTTTTGTTCCTCTTCCAGGACGATCAGAAATCGATCTTGTTTCTTTAAACTTCGTTATCATTTTCCGAATGGTTTTAAGGTTCATTAGATCTCTCTGAATTCCCTTCAAAGTCCGGAATTTCCATATAGCAACTACTGCGGAATTGCTGTTTTGGTAGAACAATTTTACTAACAAACCACGATCTCGTAAACTTATCATCATTGTGAACAACAACACGCACATTGAAAACAAAGTTTCTGCGAATGTTTCTAGGTTTTATAACAGCTGCTGCATGACGACGACATTTTTACTACAGGTTTTCAAAGTAAAACACCCTCTGGTGATGCTATTTGTAGTTAATTCTTTTTTGCTGAATGAAATTCTCATCCCTTTATTAACACCGCCACAAATTTTCACAATTTTCTGATCACTGGTTTCGCTTGTAGGCAGCTTTGAAATAGGGTTCTTTAGTTATAGATACCTTGTATATCAGTTCTCTTTAGTATACACAGTATTCCCAAGAATCTGGAAAGTAATTTATTAATAAGCGTCTGCTAAATTCTGTTTCAAAACCCTCTATACATACTACCCTTTAGAAAGCCTCTCCTATTAAATTCATATATGAATAACACAAAATTCTTTAAAGCACATTTCTTCATAAAAATTTCTACTAAACACTAAGTTGTACTCTTCACTATCAAATTAAAAAGGGGTTTACTTTGAAAAGGAAGCACCTTGTTTGGAGTTGGTTTGCTTAAAATATTTCCAAGGCTTTTCATAATTACAAATTGATTACAGTCTATCATTAGGACTTTTGTCTCCAATTATTAAATTTCAAACATTGGGAAAATATACGCTTGAATAAAATCACCTAAATATTTTAGCAAAGTTTTTGTAATTCGACTTTTCTATAATGTGTAACCTAATTTTATTGTGAATTTTTCTTATACTTCAGTTTTGAGGACAAAATGTCTATCGAAGATGAAGTAGACAAAAGCATCTAGTTTTTTCAGTTATAGCTACTGATTATAAAAATAACTTTTCAAAAGAAATTTTGCGCAGTTTCTCTAGTTAAATGATTTGAAGCTTTCGGTTTCATTTGCTAAGAAGAAGGGTGAAACCATTTTTTTCCATTACGTTAATTATCGTAGAACAAAAGCTTTAAGCAGGAGATATTTATAAAGTATTTCGAAGCATCCTCATTCGTATAAAAAATTAGCAAGATTTCTTGATTAAACCAAGGTTTTCAAAACCAGTATGAAATTTAAAAAGGAGAAAACAGGATAACAACAAAAGTTCGCTTCGCTGAGTGTGACCTAAGAGTATAGATGATTTTAGTTTATTAAATTTATTAAGATTTTTTATAAATAGTTAATTATTTCATTTGAATTATTTACACAGTAATTTCTTTCCTATCATCATTGCGTATCCTTCGATGAATGTAAGCTAAGAGTACAGATGCTTTTATTTTATTAAATTTATTAAGATTTACCACAAATAGGTAAGTATTTAATTCAAATCATTAAATTGATATGAGATGAAGAAAGAAACAAATTTCACAAATTTACTTAATTTTAAAGACATTAAGGAATACGGATAAGGAATACGAAACTGTTTGAAGAACAACTCACCCCGTACGCATAAAAGAAATATATTCCAAGTAAAACATTCACCAGAGATTTGACATTGATCAGGATACACCATGCACCTATCCAAGAAGTCTTCAGACTCTAGATAAGAAGTCATAAGATTTCGTTACATAACGCACACGTAAATTTGAGACGAGACCTTAAATATACAGGTTCTGAAGATTAAAGGGCAATAAAGAATAATCATTAGAATCAAATTAAACTTTTGATACAAAACAAATATATACAGAAAGTTTACGTAACATTCACAATAGCATATTACTTTGTTTAAAAGTTAAATCATTCTAAAATATTGCTGCTAATGCCATATTATACGCAAAACTTAAAAAATAGAAAATTGCATCATCTGCGTAGCACAAAACATAATTTCTTAATTTGAATGTAAACTGTTCTAGCGGAATTCCATATTTCACAGCGTCTTACTAGTTAGTAACTAAACCATCAGTTAAGTCTTGCTGGGAGACGAAATGCCATTCTTTTAAGAGGCAAATCTGAAATCAGGAAGTTTGGGAAATGGAGTTGACGGGTCGCAGCCATGCTACGTAAAACTGAAGTTAAACGCAATGTTAATCAATCCTTTTGAATAACAGCCTTAATTTGAAGGAACTGAGTTGCCGTAGCAGCCATGCTAAGCAGTTTGAGGTTAAACGAAAAAGAGTGATGTTAAACGAAATGTTAATCAATTCTTTTAAATAACAGCCTTAATTTGAAGGAAATGAGCTACAATAGCAGCCCAAGGAAGTTCAAGTACGGTCACCCATGAAAGAAACTCTGTGCCCGCAGTAGAATAATGTGTGTGAAAAACATAATCAATATAGCTATACGTAACCGCTGTCACAAATATGGAGCTTAATGCTACCACCTCTCAAAATTTCTTCCCAAGCAAGAAATGCCCCCTGGAAGCAGTGTCCTTAATGGATATGGGATGAACTGTTATATATTCGAGGCTCTCTTTGTACGGAAATGCATCCAGAATCGCTATTTAAACTGGACCTGATTCTTCAGTGACTAGTCAAGACTAGTCATTTTGACCGCACTTAAGAGAAAAGAGGACACTGTTTTAAACACTGTCCTGTGTGAAGATGCTCAAACCGAGACGCACTGCAGTGGCCTTCTAGGATAACGATTATTATGTTCATGAAGTCTTCGGTATGCAGTAATTATGTATATTTGAGTAGTAGTGGTTGCTGAGAGGTTTCTAGATCAAAGGTCTAGCAATTGCATAACGGTTTCTTCGTTCCAGTAATGACAAATAACGGTTTTCAGATGCTGCAGTTACCTTTGAACAATCTTAATTAGAAAGATGATTAATTGTTCTGGTAACTAAAAAGCAGCCTGAAAGTCTTCAGATCATACTTTGGAGAATTTCAATTATCTTGAAATGTCCACCTATGTTTTACAGTTTCGAGTTCGTTAACAATTCGCAACTTCTAACCTTTATCAAAATGATATTTTTAGTTATAAAAATATCTAATTAATTTAAAATTTAAAATTTTACACTTAATCAAGATGCAGAATACATTTTTTTCTATGATTTATTCTTATTTATATAATATATTCTGCGCACAAGCATGAAAGCAGCAGTAAATTTTTACATTCATTAGCGTATAATTATCGAAAATAACCGTTATATAGAACTGCCATAATTACGTTGACTGCAGTATATTCAGTTTTTAAGCAGTTAGCATCACTTTGATGAAACCATTTAGTTCCGAATAACGATGTAAATACTAAGGCTGTTCTATATATTCTATAGCTGTTCTATATCTCACATTTATAGACGATTTTCATTGTATTTACAGAAATATTTTAACTAAAATGTTTGTGTTTTAAATGTTCCACTTAATAACTCTTATTCTTCACTATCTTTCTACACCGTAATTTCCAAGACAATAAAGCTTTGTTTAGTAGAAGGAGAGGTATTTTATCCCATTCTTCTTGAGCAGCTTTCCAAATGCAAGGAGGGTTGTAGGTCGACGACTAGACAATCCACTTTTTAAAGGTCCAAAAGCGCAAAAAATCCATGGATGATACATCAGGAGATTTAGTAGAGATTTGAATGAAAGGTATGGCCTTGATATACGTTTCTTGTTTCTTTTTTTTTTCAGGAAATTAACAGTGGATTTTGACCTGTGGCTGCTTGCTTGGTCAGTTCTACTGATTGATGGCACTCTGGGTAAAGAGAAAGCATTTCATATTTGAAAATTGGGTATCAACTATATTCCTGATAATATATGGAGTTAAACTTCACATTTTTCTTCAACTCTCTTTACTTTTAATTTTCTGTTGTATGAAAAACCAGCAGCAATCATAAATGCCTTTGAAAAACTTTCTTTAGATTCATTGAACCATGTTCTAAGATGTTTTTCTTCTCCTTGATGGTAATAAATGGAAAGCTTTTTATTTCGGTCACTTAAATATATTCAAGATTCATCTATCGTGACAACATTTTTTTCATTTTTGTTTGAATAATTGTTCCTCATAGAGAATTCTGAAGCGCGCTCTGCTTTCGGCGATATGGGGTTGGGTTGGGTTATTCAATTATGGCAAAGCACGCGAGGGCTATCTGCCTAGTGGGAGGGATGCCTTCGTGGAGGACTTTCTAAGAGAAACTGGCTCGTATACACGTTACACATGGGGAAAACCACGAAAACGCCCATGCAGCCAGTCCGTTCGCGGGATTCGAACCTCGGACCGAACTACCAGTGTTCAGCGTCTTTACCACTCGGCCGCTGGTGGGCCTCTTTCGGCGATATGTCATGGAGAAAGACGTTGCACATTACGTTTTTTTCGCCATTTTTAAGATTCAAATCAGTATTAATCACTGCCGCTGAGCGTTTTAATGATTATGCGGCGACTGTCCTTTGACTTCGAATTATTTTCTCTTAACATTAATGTTTTTACCTTTACAACATTCGAAACATTCCGGTTTCTCATTGGATATGTATTTTGAGCAGTTTTTTTATTTTTCTCCTTGAAGCCAAACTTTGACTTTTTTTCTTTCTTATTGGCAATACTATCTACAGTTGTTTTAGATACCGCAAAATCGTGGCTTTCACAGTATTTATAAATTATCATGGTTTTCACAGGCTTTATAAAATACGATTAATTTTCTTCGGAAAGAGCACAAACATAGCCTTCCTTCCATTGCTTCTTTAAAAGCGTTATTTTGCATGAAACAAAATTGTCAAACAGCAGATAATAATTTATATTTTCAAAAATATAGTTGCAAATATATATATAGTTGCAGTTAAAAAATATTTTTCCAAGCAGGCGATTTTTTATAGCAAAGCAAAGTCGTCTAAAAAGTATGCTAACAGCCTCTGTACTCCAGGTACACTTTCCTTAAAATTAATATCCAAAACACATATATTCTGAATAGACATTTTATTTTAAAGAACTGTAGATAAAAGTAAATTTGGCACGACATCAATTTTCTTTTCTAAAACAAAAATTACTGTTATACTTACAGAATTCGCTTTCAACATTAAACATGAAAAGATCAGCAACTGTACGTTGAGGATGGCTAGAAGCAGAGTTATTCCATAGATTGCTAAGAGATTAATAATAAAAAATTAAGTTAATAAATGGTGTATAGAATATTCAAAGAAACTGACAGAAGTTTAGGTATACAGCTGCTTGTAAAAGTACTATGAAAATCGATTACTCATACCTTGTGTCACACAGCAATTTTTAAATAAATAATCCTAGAATTTTATTAGAGTCTTTCAATACTATCTTTCTAAAATTATCTATAAAAATTATCAGGCTTAAAATACCTTGTTAATACACAGAGAAAAAAATAAAATAAAAGACAAAAAATGAGTATAAAATGAGTTCTAAAAATGAATAACTGCAAATTTCACAAAACCTTTAGCTTGACTTTATACATCTTGTTTTTTAGATTTAATAAGTCTCCAAAGCCTAATTATAGTTCGACCGCCTCATCCGTGACCATCAGCGTAAACACGTATGCGCCATTCGGACAGAATTATTCTCAAAATAGGGTGGAAAGGATGAAGACTTTCTTTCCCTCCATTCTTTCTTTCCGGAGGAGAGAAGGCTTTCACTTCGCAGCAAGTAATAACGCCCCTTTTGGACGAGTCTATGTGTTTTGGCAGAATGCCAGCCAGGGTTGCGTTTGAGACGGTCGAACTATACCTGATTTTGAAATTAATTGCCTTAAATAAAGTAAAACTTCTGTAATAATCTGCGAAAGTAAACATTTTGATATTAATTCTTTTCCAGATTACTTCACTTTTAGTGGATTATATGAGCCCTGTTAACCAAACTGCAAACATCGCATTGATTTTTCATTAGATTTCCTAAACCGCAGTTCAGCATAAATACGAAAAAAGCGTATTTATGCTGAACTGCGTTCTGAAACTCCTGCAATGTGTTAGGTAGTAGTGGTTGCAGCTGTACAAGCCGAAATCACAATACATCCAGTACTGGTTCATTCGGAGTTAAATCGGATATATATGCAGACGAAACCTTGTAGTTAATTCTTTCGCTTCCAAGGGATTCTAACACAATTTGGTCGCTGCGAGAAGAAGCGCATTATCTTCTTTAACAATTTATAACCACATTTAAGAAATTTCATGCAGGATCAAAAGCTTTGTTTGGGTATGTTTTAGCAGTCACAGTTGTAGTACACGATGTAAAGGTTAGTACGACCATTCAAAATGATGCCAGCTCTGACCATGATTCCATCACCTTTGTGACAATATTAAGTTGATTTTAATTAAGGCAAAACATACATTGGCTCTCTACAAGTGAGAAACACCTTGTAGAGAATTTATTAAGAGAAACTGGCTCCTATTCACGTTTCCAATGGAAAAAACTAGGGAAACCTCCATATAGACAGTCCATTCACTGGGATTTAAACCCAGGTCAAACTATCAGTGTCCAGCAATATAATCCACTAGGCCATTGTGGGGCGGTTAGCGTCGATGTCTTTCAAGGATGTTATCAGACACGTCTGCCTCCTTTCAGAATGTAACAAGAAAATGTATCTAGACTCACTTTAATGTAACAACCTAAATTCTTTAGAAAAAACAGCTTGTCTCCAATCAGCGGTGTTCCAGTCATAAGGTATTTTGAGCACGTTAACGAAATATTTTCCAAGCCTAACTCGTTTGGAAGCATACTGGTTTTCTGACATAGAGGCCTCTTTTATGAAATCTTTCACACACGGTTCATGGAGATATTCGCTAAAAAAAACTTTCTTTGTGGATTCGACACGTTTTAAGAATTCTTCCCTTTCGATAACTTTATCTGATGAAGACTTTTGCACAAGCATATGGCATTCAGTCCTTTAAAGTTTATTATGATCAAGTTCATGTTCAATATTCATGTCACTTTCAACATATGCAACAAAAGGCAAATTTCTGTCAGGTTTTTCATAAACGTTTTCATTTCTGCAATGTGTAAATAACTTTGTTAAATTTACAGTCAGTTTTACTGTTGAAGTCGAAAACTTAAAAGAGACTTTGGTTTAGAAATGTAATTCTGAACGTTGGCTTTATTTGATGTTATAAATAGTATCTGAATGCCTTTTTGGATCTGGATGTTCTTTCAATATTATAGAACCAAGTATCTAAATTCAGCAAACTTAATTCAAGAGGTATTTAGATGGAAAATTTTGATTTTTATGATTTTAAACGAATGTTGGGATACATATACCGCATGTTGGGAATTGCGGTTGGCATAGAGGAAATCTTTGTCCCATCAATTAAAGAGAACGACTATGAAAATTAATCAGATAATATATTTAAAAGTAAATTCACAGATGCTAAGTCAAGTAATGTATCATAAATAAATCAAAGCCTCTAGCGTATATCGCAGGATTATAAGGAATAAAGCGGTAAAATTCTGGCTATTTATAGGACAAAAGGAAACGAAATGCAGCTTGTAATTTGTAGACTTAGGCGAGCAAAACTTTTGCATTTCTTATACTATTGGTAGAAAGGGATCTAAACGGCTTGAGGTAACAACTGGTCAAACTGAAGTGAAATAAATAAAATGCCTATAGATAAATGGAAAAATTAAATAATTTAAAATGGAAGCTTCATAGACAATTACAGAGAGGTAAGTCTCGCCTTTTTCTTTTCCGTATTTGTCGGGTTTCTTTTCGTTTTTTTTTTGTTTTAATGTAGAGGTTTCATATTGCGGTTATCGATAAAGGGAAGCAATATCCGAAAATCTCCTGAAATGAATAAAATAAAAGAAAATACAATTGCGGCCCTTTTTAATAGATTTAATACCTTTTCCTTTCCTAAATTACACAATTTTGCTTTTCTGGATGGTTACCCTCACACCGCCAATTTCAGTGTGAGGTTCCTCATCATTTAAATATGACATTTGGGCACCGGTGAATCGGATGTAGACGCGTTTGCCTGCAGGAATCACTGAAACACTCTTGGCTTGATTGCTTTCCTTTGGATCCCCTAAAAGCTCCAGTATACAACACCCCTCGCAGACAGTGCAAAGAATCTTCTCTCACACATTTTCATTGCTGCCGCGTCCGTTTGATATATGCCCGGAATCTTCAAGAATGCTCATGATTCCATGGGCTGAAGGTGTTATGCATGTGTTACATGGCGGTAACTTCGAACAACTTCTATGCGCTCTGTACATTTCCCTGATGTACCCGTTGTCAATAAACTGTATTTCATTCACTTGCTCGCTACGCCTTTGCTTCTCATGTTCTCACCAAACCTTTTTCACGTTTATCTCTCTGTTTTCTCTCTTTAATAATACTTTGAACTCTGATTTTTGTAGACAACCTTTTTTGTTGCAAAAAATGCTTATGTATATATTTTTTATATAATCAAACATAATAATAAAAAGTACAGAAATCATGGATAAATTTGAATTAAGGAAGATTTTCAAAAAACACATAATTTACAGTAGTGTGAATGATTTATAACAGAACTTACCAAAAGGATTTTCAAGTTCTGAGATATTAATAGTTGCTAAAGTCGATAGCTGAGTTTTATTGAAAGTGAAGCTAATGATAATAGGTACGTTCCAGCACAGATTAGCAAAACTCTGAAACTGAATATTCAAAATATGAAATATGCATTCACTGAAATAAGCTTATCAATTAATATATGTATTATGAATATATAAGTACACCATAATATCCTACAATCTGTTTCGTTGAAAATATTTGACATCGTAAAGTTTGCAACGTTATTCATTTTAGAAAAAAAAAGTCAAATTTCAAATTCTTAAAAACTTTTAATTAATTGTAGAACAAGTAAAAGATATCGACACGTATTCATGTTCTACATTCAAAGACACGCATAATTTAAGTAAATAATTTTTATAGTTTCTAAAATAAATAAAATGTAATTACTTCTTTGCTAGCAGTATTTGTAGAAATATTTTACTTGAGCCTGCTACTATAAATATTTATGTAATAGTAAACAATGTATAGTGCTTTATCTTACTTAAAAAACTAAAATATCTTACTTAGAAAACTAGAATAGCTTACTTAAAATTACAAAAATATTTTATTTAAAATACTTATCTTACTTACAAAACTAAAACAGTGACTTTAAAAGCCATCACAAAAATCACCATAAAATACTTACAATAGTGAGAACGCCTGCCACAATGGTAGCTACATAGGGTGTGCAACACATTGTTTTGAATACTTAAAACGGTAGCAAAATAACAATAATGCACTCGTGCATGAGCATTAAGAAAGCAAACTACGAAACTTTCATCTTCAACATAATGAAGAAAGAAACTGATGCTGATATCTACTCAATACATTTAGGATTTTGTATTGTTTAATAATGTAGCGGCAAAAACTTTATCAGATATCATAGCAACTGCCATTTATCATACAGCATTTATCAAGAAACAGATAAGTCTGATTCCTCACATTTCGTACAGATTGAGTTAAAACATGCAGTGACTTTAGTAAACTAATACTTGCATTCGTTATTCATTTATACAGTTAAAAAATGTGCAAGTTAAATTCGCTATAGATTCATTACTAAAGAACATCTATGGCCATTTTTACACTAAAATTTTCAAATATTTTCATTTCCTTTTTTTGAATTTAATGAAACGTTTGAACAGAACTTTATATGAAAATGACTTTTTTCATCTGAAACTAATGTGCTCAACTATGCTTTTCCTTTTGCTCAAGTTTTAAAAAAAGTATTCAAAACAATGATATTTTTAATTAAAATTACCAAGCAATATGGTTGAAAAAAGACCCTGTATATGGTTGACCCTGTATATGGTTGAAAAAAGGCAAACATCAGGTAAACTTTTCTTTTTTAGTTTATTAGCAGCTACTTTTACATATTCAAGGCCTTCCTAAACTAATATATTTTTTTCTTTTCTTGTATTTTAATGTTAATTCGGTGTCATTAGATTCAGCATTTAATGAAATCAAATATGTGAAACTGGTAAGTTTTCAGAATGTTGGGGAGGAGGTTCTCTAGTATGCTGATTAGTTAAAACTATACTTACGTATTATCCCGTTGGCTGCCATCAAACCATGAAACTTGGCCGAGATCCTACCAAAGTTACACCAGTCTTTACTTTGGAATGCTTAAGGACAGGATGCCTCATCATTTGTAGAATATTCATTTATATTTTTAACTAGATATTTTATGTTAATTAGCTTTTCTGTCTTGCTCGCTTTCCATTTTCCTAAAAGAATGCTAATTTCCATTTCCCGCATATTCATTGAGGTGGAAAAGAGGGAGTAATTAACGGAAGGTTTTAGAAGGTAGAATCGGAGCGTGTTCCGCCTGCTACGTTTTTTGGTTGATCTCTTGGGAGCAATTTTTCTGCGGCGTTGCGATATTCTTGCCATTAGGCTTGTCACCCCATCATTAAGATTTTGAGTCAACTTATGCGCATTTTGTCTGCTTAGTCTTCTCGGCTATTACGTGTCTGATTAACGTCATAAATCTTGGCTGGTTCTGTAAGCATGAGCAATGCCTTCTTTTAACCTCTATGCAAGCCCGGGGGTGCTATGCAAAAAGAAAATTATTCCCCACCAATTAACTTCAAAGCCTGGTGTGTCGCAGCTAATTATTAAAAACTTAACAATATAATTAAGTATGCTGTCTATCCCCTCCCCATGATAGAAGAGACTTTTTGCAAAATCAAATCAACACGATATATGACGACGTTATATCTAGCACCTGGATTTTGACTATTCAAATTTGAAAGATTTTGCAGAGACAATAATGAAAATTATAAATGCAAACAAAGATAGAACTGGAATTCGGTACTGAGACTCAGATTTTGGACTTTATTTGTTTTTTCTTATGTTTGTTTTTTCTGGCCAGTCCTATTTTTTTATCATACGGCCGGCTTGTGCCGGATAGGAGGATCGGGGCTGTGACCATATAATAACAGTGATCTAGCATCTGGATATTTTCGAACTTCGGGCGTGAAGTCCGAAGACGTCCCGAAACCTGCATTTGTTACTAAGTCCGGTGTTTATGTCTTTTTAAGAATGCTATTCGGATTATGCATTGCGCCCGCCACTTTTCACCGGACAATGGACATCATCTTGAGACCTGTCTTTAGGAAAAATACTTTCATTTACTTAGACGATGTAATAATTACTAGTGAAGCAACTGACGAACATATTAAAGACGTACGTGAAGTATTTTTGCTTCTACGTGAAACGGGATCGAAAATATATGCCTTCACGCGCAAATTCGTGGCTACAGAGCTTCTTTACTTAGGGTAAAAGATATTAAAGAAAGGAATTGAAAACTTTAAAATAACAGCTGTCAAAAATTACCCTGAGCCAAATACTGCAAAGAAATTATTTTCATTCTTAGGCAGTTCTTCATATTATAGGACTCTCATTAAATACTGCGCTAAAATAGCTGAGCCCTTGTTGCAATTAAAAAGAAAAAAAGTTTCACTTGGTTAGCCGAGGCCAATACTGCTTTCCAACAACTATAAAGCAAGGTTTAATTGTTGAAATTTCCTGAAGACGACGAACGTTTGCTGCGGATTCTGTAATTACGCAGTGGGTGTCGTTCTTATACAGAAATGTCAACTGGTTACATACTTTAATAAATCTTTAATCCAACACAAGGAAATTATATCGCCGCTGAGCAAAAAACACTAGCAGTTTTGTTAGTAGTGCAAAAATTTAGGGTATATTTTGGTAAAGCGGTAAAGCTCCCGTTACAGTTTATTCCAACCATGCGGCTATGGGTCGTTTATATTCAGGAAAGAATTTATCGCCAAGATTGATTAAATAGGCACTTCAAGGATTCAAACGTATGTGTAATAATTAAACACGAATGCGTAAAAATTAATTTGCACAATTTATAGCATAGATTTTCCTGTGTACATAGCTAGCATGGATTTTCCTATGTACTTACAAAATACGAATTTATAGAATAGGAACATAAATTAACGAATTATATATTGATTAAGTACATTTCATAAGCTTTTATAAATAGGCAACTATTTGTTTTGTGATCACAGTACTTGTACGTTGGAAAAATATGCCCATTTGATACCACTAGCAACGCATTGTGAGCATACGAGCAGTAGCAGCGCTTGTCCAGACATGTACCAGAACCTTGAAAGTACGGTGCGGACCTGTAATAGTTTGTGCTTGTACAGACTTATTTAATTCGTCAATTATAAATACGAGTATCAGAGACAGAGAACTAATTTGTTTGCTTCATCACATCGGCGGTTCTTCATGTTTATGTTGTACTAAAATAAGCACACTTATTTTTCTTCTAATACTACTTTACGAATCAAACTACATTTACAAATATTTATAAAATTGTTGGGGTTACATTTAAACCTCGTTTTGACTCTTTCTTACCCCACCTCTACGTAACCGCACCTATTCACTCTTTCTGCACTGAAAATTATCATTAATTATATACGGGCGGCACAGTGCCATAATATTATAATTTTTCCTCAGCTCCATAACTCTTAACTTTTTCCACAGCTCTCTCCATCTGTTCTCTTATTAAAGAGTACACAAATTTATATAATAGCAATCAGAATATAAAAAATTAATATCTTTTGCGTAACTGTAATAACCTAATAGTAACATAAATTACAGCGCAATAAGCATAAGTAAAATAATATTCACTAAATTAATTTGATAAACAGATACAAGTGACTTCATTAATGAAATGAAACAATAAACTAACTATCATTATGGACAACAGGAGACACAAAAATATGACATCAATAAATAAAGAACTGCATTAAATGAATATATTTCAGTTGAATATTTCTTAAAGTTCAGATTTCAAAAAGACATAAAACTTGAATAGATATTCTAAATTTTCCTTTGGATGTGCAAACAATGCAGGCTCAGACATGTCTATCTCTGCCTGTTCGTACATCTTCCCTGACACCATGTCCCAAAGCAGTTTGCTTTTTGTTGATCCCTGTACAAGAACAACATCTTTTTTTTAATGTTCCGCCCAGAAGAAGGATTTAAAAACTGACAAGCGTTCCTCAACTGCAGCAAACTTTATTCTTTCCATTTAGACCATAACTGCTGGAGGAGCCTCGACTGTAGAATTTCCTTCTATCAGTCTACTCTATTCTCAATCGGAAGCTTTGCTGACAACTTCTGTGAAGTGTAAAGGAAAATTAATATCCTAATGTACTGGAAGTAAGAAATGCGATGATGCTACAGGGCGATTCACCCAGCTCATTACCTAGCTCACGGATCTCTGATAATCCTTTTGAACCCTTTAAGTATTTCATTTGTGCTACATAAAGATTTTGCGTTATCTAAATAGTTCACTGCGCGACTTCCTTTTCTAGACAGAAATAATCGAAGAGATAACATAAAACATTTCGTTGACATGTCTGAGATGACATCAATAAGCACTGCGCGCATAACTCCACACATAAACAGAACAATGTACTTTTAGCGTCTCTCTCTCTCTCTATCAGCTTCAATGGTAACTGCTCTGGTGAAATCAGTTCCTGCTATTGTGAAAGGGAAACTTTGAACTACACGATTTTTTGGCAATTGTCCTGTTAGTTCTCTGGTGGGTTTCACTGTATACTTCCTACAGATAACGTAAGTAGCTGTAATTTTCTTCACTACCTGTCTGCCTCTAGGTATCCAAAATTTATTCTCAACCTTGGGTAGTGTTTCCATAACTCCTGAATGGAATGATTTTATGTACTCACTAGATATCCCTAGTTCTATGAACTTAGACTTTAGCAGCACAGTTAGGGTATTTTTCGTCATCTATTAATTCTGCTTATTCGAAACGTATTCTGCTTATTCTCTGACACTCAAAATACCTCTCCTGTCCACATATGATGCTAAATTGTAAAGCTTCGAATTTGGTTTTATTAGATTATTCCTCTCTAATTGTTGAATATTCGAAAAATAATTCTCTTTGGAATCAAACATTATTTTATTTCACAAGAAATGTTATTGTTTTATCTAGTATTCCTCAGCTTCTTGGATCTCCAACGCAGTAAGAGGACCTTCTTCATAGGCATGTTTTCTTAGACTGGAGACAAACCGCTTCTAGGTTGTGACTCTCAACAATTATTTAGGTTGGTGAACGTAATAATATTTAAAGCACTTTCTTCTGTTGGAACAGTTACATGAACATAGGTGTTCAAGCGTTCCAGATTTTGATTATCAGTTTGTATTTTAAACTTTTGCTCAGGCCATTGATCTTCAGAGTTTTGATTATTAAAGATATACAAATAAAAACTTTACATGTTTTTTACTTTAAAATATATAGTAAACCGTATCAAATTGAGTAACTCTGTGTCAACTGTCAGAAACCCATTTGAAGCAGATGAAGTGTTGAAAATTCAGTCTTGGGGTAAAAGAGATCAACCATTGTAAAATTTTATCTGACAGCTGTCAGTGACAATGTTTATTTGACAGAGCACATGGCAGTATTTACCCCTACAGCTATCACTGTTAGATCAATTTTCCCCCTAACAGGTAAATTTTGCGCTTGCCATGTGACAACATGCATTTTGTTTTCAACTGAGTGTTGTGGAATGCCTTCGGTGAAATTTTACTCTAAGTTTCACTCTATTTTGGAGTGCTCGAGTATAAATATTGCACTAACTGAGTGATTTTGAAACGACCCCTAGAAAGAAGTCCACGAAAAGCAGAAGCAATCAGCAGGTGGCGGGACAAAAAGGTTTGGAACCTCAGATCGAAAAGAACAAAAGATAAGTCAACAAAATAAGGTAAAAGGTTTCATTCAGTTGAAACATTTAGTAATCTTTAGCAATGAAACGTCATCATTTGCGATTACTTTCACGATTTTCGGATTCAACTGAAACTCAACGATTGTTACGTGTCAACTACCGATCACTTCGCAGAACGACTACTGAAGACTCATTATTTCGCTACCTGATCGATCGAAACTAGATGGTTGCAGTCTTCTTGTCGTTAAACATACGACTAAGAAATAATTCAGTGTGCCACGATAGCTGTGAACTATACGAAATCCACTCGATCTGCCTAAAAATGATGTACTAAATAATATAAATTATCTTAATCGTCATTTACAGACTTGTGAAAATTGCTAAAGCCCGACCTACAGCCATCTAAGAGAGAATACTGCGTTGAAATGCAGAAAAGTGTATTAAAATATATTTGTAATTTTTAAATTGTTGTTTAATTCATATTCAAAGTACATTGTTATTTTTTGTTTGTTTTTACTGTCTAAATTGTAAAGGCTATATATAATTAAGATATCACATTTGAAAATTTCTGCATTAGGAGTTGTTATAAATTCCATGTTACGGCATTTGCAATTTATTTGGAAAGAAATTCATCCTAAATAATAATTTAACCCATTAAATTTTACCCATTAATTTTTATAAGGATCTCAGAAACATATACATGAAAAAAATTGAAACTTAAGTACTAAGTAAAAATCATTATAAATTTGTTTCATTCATGTAAACACTAATAGTCCGTTTGTAGTGTTATCAGTTCTAATTGTCGGCAGATTTACTTGGGAGTACTACTGTTTCCTCAAACATTATTTTATTTCACAAGGAATTTTATTTGTGGAAAACGCTTTTGGCAAAACAATGTGACTCACGATGCATTAGAGATATTTCAAAAACAGTTATTTTCGCTTTTCCTCTATTCCTAACTTTCTGTAGTATTCTACAAACATATTTACTGGTGACAGAGAATATAAAAATATTTAAACAGCAGATATCATTATTAACACTTTTTCCACATAATTCAAGACTAATAAGCAATACAAGAAGAATTATTTTATATTTACAATGTAATTTTGATTTTCTAATGTTCTTTTTAGAATGCTTATAACCTTTATTTATTTTTAAATCATTTTTTTTCCTTTCGTTTTTTCTCAGTACGATTTATCACCACTTCAGCTGCTCAAGGCAGGCATCTTTCAAAACATAATTGCAAATGAGATTTTCATACAGGCATCACAATCAAGAGTTTCAAAAATTTAACAGCAGTCATATATGTACTGAAATACCTGTATTAATGTACAGTAATACATGTACTAAAGTAATGTCATTGTTTTTCAATTTCTCCCAAGTAAATTGACACATTTTGAAAAGAAGCGTGAGTTTTCCACAAATGGTTTCCAGTTGATAGTATTCTTATCAAAATACACAGGTCATTACTTGATGACTGTGCTTATATCAATCGTAAATGAAAATTTACTTCAATCATTCAGCTGGTAAATAACCTTATATTGATATTTTTATATACATTTCCAATACACTATGTATAAAAATATATTTTTTCCAGCACAATGAAACTGTCACCAAATTACAGCATCAGCAGATCAAATTGGGTATTAATTGTAACGTGTTGCCCATTTCCTCGAGAAAATTTCTTTATTTTTAAAGAAACTGAATATGTTGGCATTTTGTTTAATAGTGAAGAAATAAATTTAACTGTTTATAACTATAAAAAATTATTATTCTTAAATAAAAAATTATTATCTTTAAAAATTTCTATTATACATAGTTTTATATCTATTGCAATAATTTTTGGCTTTGGTTTCTTTTTATACAGGCAGCTAAATTATATGTAAAGGAATTATGAAATTAATTTTTAGTTTCCACAAATAGAAGATCAGAATAAGATTGATTAATATTTATATATACAGTGGCTGAAATTGTGCGTGATATTGAATGTTCAACGTTCGTGTTTTACATATTTCTGTTTTGAGAGTTTTTAAAAAAGATGATTCTTAATGCGTTATTTTAAAACACACTGTTAATTCAATAAACTTAGACCACAAGAAGTAGGAAAAATATATCAACTAATAGAAAATTTAAGTCATTCCAATAGCTGAACTTTAATTTTGAATTTTGTGCTTTAGTGTTCAGATTGATTTGCTGAAAGCTTTGGATTGTTGAAGTTGTACTGCAATTAGACATTTTAAACAGATATTCTATTTAATGATAAAATATCAGTTTTAGATTAAGTTTGAAACTTCACATAATATTCAAATTTTAAGAAGGATTTTTCTTTGTCTGCTAGGTAAATGATGCTAAAATCCATGCATTGGGAGATAATAAGGTGCTACGGCTTCCTCCACAGCATTTCAGTTATCTTGTCAGGACTGAGTTCTGTGCATGTGCTTGGCAAACATTTTGAAGTAACTCCTTAAAGTCCTAAAGTCCTGATCTGGAACAGGGAGCTGAAATCAGCTATGTTCTGGTGTAGATACTGTGCTGAAGAATAACTGCACTTGAAAGGGATTTAAAATCCTCTTTTATTAAATCAATATTATTTACACACTTCCCAACTCGGGAGGGATACAGAAAGTAAAAGACCACACTTGGGCCTAACTTAAAAATCAGATAAATTTATACTAACACTAAATAGAAATTTAATTAAACTTTGCTCACAGAGCTAATTCGCGGAGTTGGCCTCTAACTAAATGGTGCGTAGCAAGAAATACTAATACTAGCGCACTTCAATTTATTTCAATAAGCAATCACGTAGTAAGCACTATGGCTTAGAAATTATCTGCTAGCTGGTCAGGCGAACGTCGAACAGAATGACCGTGATCTGAGACTAAAAGCTCTCTCACACTGAGAGGTTTCTACCTCTGGTTTAAATAGTACTTGGCTCTACTTCAAATTAGCATAAGCTGAAAACGCGCGCTTCTTCTGACGGGAAGTTGAAACAGAGAAGAGATAGAAAGATTTAAATTAAAATAAAACTTTGTTAGTTTAACTAAAACCTTACAATCTTATCAAAGCTTAATTTAGCTTCAACAAAAGTCACAAAACTCTTAAAGCCATAGTGGAACATTATTGTGATATTTGATACAATTGGACGTTAATTTAAGATGATTTTCTCATTTATGTATATTTTAATGTTTCTGTTTTCAAAATTGTGTAGATTTTTTCCGTGTCTTTTACGAACATACTTCATGCAATTAAAATAAATGAAATTTAAAAATAAAATGAATTTTTATTACAATTGTATAGTTTAAATAACTAACATTTTTTTAATTGCGCATGACAGAATGTAATTGGAATAGCATTTGATCTTAAATTTCGGCTGGTAAGCAATCGTAAAAGGCAGCTGCTTACCTTTAAAAAAATATACAGAAGTAACATAAACAGCTCATAATTATAAAATGATTTCTATCATCATAGCAATGATTTCTGTCTTTCAAAATAGTATGAAAAAAACATTGCACAAGGAATTGTTCACAATTCAAGAGGAATACAATTCTTTATACATTTTGCTCTTTAATATCATTCTCATTATATGGTGTTTCCACGCTATTATTAATTTTTTAACTTTTTTTCTTCTCCCTCTCTTTCGTGTTTTTTCCTTTTCTTCCTATATTCTGTAGCTTAGGTTACTGACATGGCTTTAGACTTCGTCAGCGCTGCAAAAATAAATACAGACTTATTATCTATTACCGTTTTTAATGCATTAATTTTTAAACAAAATATATAAGCATTTCCTAGAGGTTATTTATGGCACATAATGATCTTTATGTGATCATATCAAATCATGTTTACTAATATCTCGTAATAATTATTTTCAGTATTTGAAAGTGAAGACACCATAATATTTACCAATCAGACTTCATGTTATATTTCCAAATTTACATTTTTATGCTGATCGAAAAAATTAAAAGAAATATATCTAAAACTTTTCTTCCATAATTAATCTTCAGTTCACACTTACAGTCATATATATGAAGAAGCATGCAAGAAATGTGGCATGTGGTTGTTTAAGATATTTACTAGTATAAAACTTGAAACATTCATAAAAAATGTTAAAAACTGAGTTTACTATATCATAATAACCCTCAGCCTATGGTATATATAACTTCAGGGATCTGCTGACAATTTTCAAGAACAGGGTTTTTCTTGGGGGAAGAAGAAAGGGAGTATTTTTTATGATGAAATATTGAAGAGCAGTTAAAAAATAAAAGCGCTAGAAGTTGATATTGCAAAGACATCAAGTAAATTGGTCCTTCCTCTTGGGCCAAAATGCGCAGAACACACCACTGTCGAATAAAATATAATGGCAATTAGAAATAAAATGCATTCCTTATACGGTTTGTATACTTAAAAAGAGGCGTATATACGTTTAATTATATACGTATATTTTTTAAAACAGGCGTTTGTACACTTAACAATGCGGCAAAGCTACATCGATGAAATAGCACACTAAATTCAGCAGTATCCACCTGCAAATCAATTGTGTATCATGATAAAATATACTGGATTTTTCTTTTTTTGACATGGCATCTAAACAGGCTGCTTAGAACAGCCGAAATAAAATTATACGCTTTTTTATTTTACTTTCTCAAATGCTCATAAAGATTCTGAATCATGAATAATTTTAAATAAATTAAAAGAAATATAAACAGCACTGAGATGATTTTGAGCGCAGATGTATTTTCCAATGTTTAAGCATTATCATCTAATTATAAAAATGGCAGCTAATTATTGGTAATTTCTTTTGAAACCTCTCTGAGGAAATTATCTTATATATACATCAGACTTTCATTTGTGACCAGGAGATGCAATCTAGAAAATGTTTTGGCATTCACTGCTGCACTAAGTAATGGTTACACCGCAAACAGCTTCAGAATTTTTTTAATGAAATTAAATGTTTGCTTACTAGTTGGAGCACTTCTCCAGAACCAACAAATCCTTAGTACTGCAATTATTTCGAATAAAAGGCAATGTAATGTAGAAATTTTGAAATTTTTATAAGGCATGACGCATACTTTTTTTTAAATTAAGATGTGCTTTTACATCAGCTATATTATTTCTAGATTTATAAAAGGAGTTTTGGCAGAATTAAATAGAAAAATCCGTGTGTAATGTCAGTAATTTTTGCTACAAAAGCAATGAGTATTATAATATGTTGGTATTGCAACATTTATGATCCAAGGTACACGTACATATACACAAAGCTAAACAGTTTCATTTCAGTGCAAATAAACTCACATATTGACAACTTCTGATGAATATTATTCGGTACCTACGTTTTACCGCAACCACCTTGGAATAATTTAGCGATTTTTTACTGATGAAAAAGCATAAGTTGCTTATTGTGCTCAAGATAGTGGTTTATGCGACTTTTTTTTTTTTCAGTTCGTGTAGAATACTGGATTTAAGGAAAAATTCCAAAGTTTAATATTAAAAATAAACTTTTAATATAAAATTTTGCTTACCATCACTTGGACGTATGCTCTATTATAATCTTCACTCATTACTTCTTCATTATAGGTAATTAAGAAAGGCATGCTTGACTTCAAATATGCGCGTTGTGTCTTTTTCATATTTAATTCAAATTGTAAACAGGATGTAGAAAAGAAACTTTTCTGAATGCTGTTAACAATGATTAGAAATTTGACTGTATTAAAAAACATTTCATTGGTTGCTCAGAAGCTATGAAACTAGTCTAAAAACCGCTTTAAATGATGTCTGAAAACCCTGACCAGTACGACTCTTTCGAAGCGTTTCAACTGAATATGAAAACCCGAGCGTTTTACAAAATGGTCGTTATCGTTTATCTAGCGGTCGTTATTTTTGCGATTTCCCGTGATTTAATTGAATGAGGCTTATAATTTGTTACAGAATACAGAGCCCCTCAGGCTGGCTGCCTTGAGACTAAGATACTGAATTGCGCCCATTATTTTAGTAAAACACAGAGATTATTAAACTGCCTAATATAAGTTAAAACAATTTTAATAATTTTGATAATAATGTCTAATTCAACTCTTATACAGTCTATACTGCCGTAATAGTTTATATGTCACCTCTCATGGCAAAGACAAAATTACGTTCAAACCAGTGGTACCCAGTCTTTACTTGACATGAGCCAATTTAGAATTTAAAATATTTTGGCGAGCGGCAGTTATATATTGCATTTTTTAATGTTTCAATCATAAAAACATATAACGTAAAAATTAGAAAAATATGTGGAGCAGTTTGTAAAAGATTGCAGCTTATATGACTTATTAAAAATTCAATAAGATGCAAACTAAATACAGGAAAAGCACTTTTTAATGTGAAACCAGACGCTGCATGTTTTTTGCAAATTTTTTATACTATCATATATATGATATTACGATTAAATTCATGCAGTCATTCAGATGTTCATTTATTACCCTGGATTTGAAATTTGATTTTAACAAGTTCCCAACTGAAAGCAACTAATATAAATATAATTTTATCCAAAGCAGGAGTTTAACCTTTGAAGAGTTTCTTTTAAATATGTTTTAATTTCTTTACTTTTTTTTATCAGCTATAAGTATCCAAAAATCTGTTTGTGATATTCCTGTCTTTAATCTTTAATCGTATATCAGGCAAAAACTCAATTACACTCACGTTTGTGAAAATTGCAACACCATGAAGGACTTACGCGAGTGAGCTGAAATTTTCAGGAAATGCAAAGTAGCGCATGATATGCAAATGATTAGAATTGCAAATCCGTAGCGCATGCGTATGCTGAGCAGCGCCCTCTGAACGGCTGATGGATCCGAATAAATAGACGGCTGTAGCGAGGCGTGTATGGTTATCGGTGGTTATCTGCTAGTGGTAAACGTTAACTCAATCTGTACTTATGCCTCGTCGACGAAAGAGAGCGAGATTTGAACAACTTACAGAGTTTGAACGAGGGAGAATCATCGGCCTTCGTGAAGCTGGATTGTCGTATCGTGCAGTAGCCTCTCGTGTGCAGCGTAACAGCAGCACAGTGATGCGCGTTTGGAAGCAGTGGACGGACGAGTGTCGGACAACTCGGAAATCCGGGAGTGGACCCCGAAATGTGACGTCAGCTCGCGATGATAGACACCTGGTCCGCATGGCGCGGACGGACCGTACAGCTTCCTCTAGACAATTGGCAGCACTGTGGTCAATAGCTACAGGTGTTTCATTGTGTGCTTCATCAATTCGTAGACGTCTGCTGCAGTGTGGACTGCGCGCACGGACTCCTTTATACAGGATCCCCCTAACGCACGACCATCGCCGCCTGCGGCTACAATGGGCCAATCAGCATAGAGACTGGCGTGCTGATTGGCAGCATGTCGTGTTTTCTGACGAATCCCGCTTTAATTTGTGGTACCATGATGGCCGCATTCGTGTCAGACGCTATGCCGGTGAACGCCACCTTCCGGAGTGCATTATCGAACGCCACAGTGGACGAACACCCGGAGTTATGGTCTGGGGCGCCATAGCATATCATAGACGATCTCAATTGCTACGAATTGTGGGCAATCTGAACAGCAACCGGTATATCCGTGAAGTTCTACAGCCCGAAGCTGTTCCCTTCCTTCAAAGCTTGCCAGGCGCTGTATTTCAACAGGACAATGCCCGCCCTCATACTGCTCGGATTGTTAAATCCTTCTTTGCAGCGCAGCAGGTACAGCTTCTTCCTTGGCCTGCGTGTTCCCCGGATATGTCGCCAATTGAACATGTGTGGGATGTCATTGGTCGGCGTCTTGCTCGTGATCCTCGTCCTGTTGCGTCTGCAGACGAACTTTGGGTACGCGTACAAACGATATGGAATGCTCTTCCTCAGTCAGACATTCAAACTTTGTTTGACTCCATGCCACGTCGTGTAGCAGCACTTATTGCGGCGCGTGGTGGCCACACAAAATACTGATTCTGATCTCTTGTTCTTGTTTGTTTGCTTTGAACATTTAATCATTTATTTGTACCACTACCACTCAACTGTGTATTAAATTGCATTCAATTATGACGATTCCTTCTTGGTGTTGCAATTTTCACAAACGTGAGTGTATTTCCATTTGTAAATTAGCAGAATTTTTATTTAACATATTTGCAGTATGCTGCAATACTTCAGAAATTTTAGTATCAACAAATGGAATGGAAATGAGTGAAGCAAATGAGTGAAGCTGAAGTTTACAAAAATCTGATTTAGAAATTGTTTTTAATCTCGGGAAGATTTTCAGCCTATGTAATTGTTTCAGTTTTCTTACAATTCTTAATGTAGTTCTCCAAATTTGTGAACTGGAAAAAGTTACTTTCCTTTGTTTGAAATATCCACATTTTTTTTTGATTTATTATGCATTTATACTTCCTGTTAACTCAATAACAAACAGACTTTCCTTTGCCTTGATGTTAAAGATTTAATTTACTTATTTTGACTGTTATGCCTGAAAGAAAGGTAGGATGATTAGAATATCTTCGGAAAAGAGGGTCTGTCTCACGAAAGTTTTCCCGTAATTATTTCAGCTAACCTATATTTCGCCTTTTCTTTCAAAATTCTCTGGTGATTCCTACTTTAACCTGAAATCGGGCACCAGGTTTATATTTTAGAAACAAATAAAACATTACGCCTTAGAGACAAATAGAGACGATACGTCTTGAAAATAAAAAAGCTGTTTCTGACTGGATAAGTATACCTCGAAGAGGCGTTATTATTCTCAGTTAGCAAAAACATCCAGTCCTTTATAAATAAAGATCAAAAACATGACAGGACGTGACTGCCAACCGATAATACCTGAACCGATAATATCTTCGAAATGCGCGTTGTTCATATGCGCAAGAAAATCAATCATTTAAAATTTTATTTTATCTGTATTTCCTAAGAACATTTGCAAAAACTGCAATTTTATACCATAAGCATAATTAATAAAATGCATTTCTAGTACCCTATAATATAACTTCAAAATTTTTCTATTTCTTCTGTACAATGTTTATATATGTATATACCTATAACTGATGATATATATATATATATATATACCACCAGTTGCATCCAACATAAAATCAGTGTCTATTAGTAGCCAAGTAGATGGAACTTTGGAACAGTGACAGTTCGACCTGGTTCCAGATCTCGGCGAACGGACAGGTTGTGCAGTTGTTTTCGTGGTTTTTCTGCGCATAATGCAAAATACGAACCAGTATGTAGTAACAAATCCTGCATAAAGGCATCCCTTAAGTGTTTTGCTTTAATCAAACTAAATTCGAATGATTGTAATTTAATTTTGATGAAACATACATATATTGCGACAATCAATATATTTTTATTACTAAGTTTTATTTTAACAGTAAAACGCATCTTTAACATTTTATGATCCTTTTACTTTCAAAAAATGATACACAGAAACAGACACCAAAGACTTTTAACTACCAACATTCCTTCTGAGCAGAATTTTAATTTTATTCAAACGTAAAAATCTAGATTAATGAATTGGTAACAATGGATATTATTTTTATCTGAAAAAGAATAAAAATTAACATATTTTTAATTTTTATTTTATTTATTAATTTATTTAAAATTTTTATTATGTTTTATTTTATTTGTTTATTTATTTTTCATTTTTATTACGATTTATTTTCCTTATTTATTTATTTATTTTTAATTTTTAATGGAAAAACTCTTCATGGAAATATTACTCTGCGATATGAAGTTTTCAGCTTGTAAGTCAATTTCTTTTCCTTCTTTATAAAGCCTTACGATATTACCTCGCAATTTTTCCGTCAGACTCACAGGAAAATAACAAAAATATCAAAAGGAATATCAGTCGCTGTCCGTCTTATGAAGGTATGAATGACTCACGATCAGGGAGAAATCTGTGATAGCTCTGAAAGTCAATTCAAGTTATATTCCGAGTCTTAATATTTTAGCTGGAAAGCCTATGAACTTTCTAAGTTCGCTATGTGAGAATGTTATTGATTTATCTTGTGTTCGAGCAATGTTTTATCATGTTTCGGTACATGTACATTCGGTTCTTAAAATTCATAATACGGAAGCTCGACATGCGCGTGTACCGATACTATAAAAATTTACATTTGATGAGCATAAAATGTACCCTATCGAAAGTAAAGGTATGAATAGAATATGTTATGGTTGAGTTTCACCGTGCAGTGCTTCTCTAAGCTACGCAGACGTTTTTGTGAAGAAGTCTTTGTTTTGAATGTTTCATGGTCTTAGTCCTTCCTTTCTCTTTTTAAAACTCCACTCAATCTATGTGATGCATAATAATATCAAAACATTAATTTCACTCAATTTGTAATACAAAATATCATATAATGCTTCAGATTGCCCGTAAAGCTATTATTCCGCAATTAGAAAAATATTCGTGAACTGTAATTCTTCCCAATATTTAATTAAAGAAAATTAAATGGGGGCATATTTTTTTTTATTTTTATGAGAATGTGAAATTTAAAAAGGCATTTATTTGTTTTTACGATATTTATAATAGCAATATGACATAGCAACTGTTAATGAAATTGCTGTGCTATTAGCACTGTCAATAGAGTAATGTGGAATTAGCATTCGTTGACTGGTAGTTATGAGAGACAGCACTGAAATTTGCAGCTGCACTTGGAGAACATTGATTTCTTGTACTACTTTGTTCAACATAAGATTCTGGTACTCCTGAACACATAGTTTTGGCATTTTCGCAGCTAAGAGACCAACTGGAGCCACTACTTTCATTTGTCCGAGCCATAATTGTATAAGGTAAGTAAGACGGACAGTTGCTATTGTAGGCCGGTGGGGGATCTGTTACTTGATTTGGTCGTGTCTCTTCACCAGTCCGAGCACACCTGGCTAGCTGTGATAAGATATAAAGCGTAAGCTGAAAAACAAAATAATAAAAAATCAGCAATAATTCGTTAATTAAATTAAAAATTATTATTTGCACAGTAAAAACTTACTACTACTTATCTGCTATGTTTTTTTGACTTCATATAAATTACATACAATTTAATAACAATCGAATTTTTAATGAGAAATATAACTAGTGCAATAAAAGATGATAGTTAAAACTAGTTTAAATGGTCTGATGGCTTAAAAATTTTCAGACAATGTCAAAGTGAAGAAACTGCTGTTATATAAAAAAAGTTCACATTTTCGAAACATATTATTAACATTTGTACAATTAAACTTTACATTTGAGCTGTTATTGGCAAATGTAAAAGTGTGTCTAATTTTGAATTAAATTGTTAAAGTACCTGTTATTCTGATACTGAAGTATCTAACGAAATGACAAACAGCATTTTTATTGCTTGTTTCTTGAAGTAAAGTTCTTTATGTATAACTGCTCCTTGTTATTAAACCTTCTTACAAAAATGGTTTTTCTAAATGACACAGTTAATGTAACACAGTTCAACTAATATAACTCCTGATCACTTCCGCTGAATTAAACATTAAAGAATATTGTGTACTATAGTGGGTCTCAAAATTACTCGGCCGTCTTATAAGACATGAAACTTTTAAATGATTTAAAACCCTAAATCGTTTCGTCATTTAAAACTGTTTCCACGACAAACATCTAAAGTTAAACTAGACTTTAATTTCTTCCAATTTTCGTCAGTTCTATTTAAAGCTGTATTCTTGCAGTAGTTATATGTTCTTATCTTAATTTTTCGATTAATTTTAATTGTGCTACGCTACTAAAGTAAGATTAATAACAGCCTTATGCGTAGTAATAGTTATGACGTTTTTTAAACTCCAGAAACCCTGAAACGGTACTTCAAAAAAATAAACGGTGTAGCGACATTAGGTTATTTCGAAGCAGGAGACATGAAAAATGAGCAACGCCTTCGCCGGGAATCGAACCACGGACCTCTCGGTTACGCGTCGAGCATGCAGACCACTACACCACGAAGGCATGCGAAGAAGGCGGGAGAAATACCTTATAACGGAATGATTTTTACCATCTGAGTTTTGACTCTAAAACACTTTTTATATAGAGCACATGACGACAGTTCAGTAAAAGTACATTTTATAGCATTCACGATAGCAGAAAAACGACATTAGTATGTCTGAAAATTATCAATAATTGAAGTACGTGCAGCATGATACTATTCAATGTATAGAGCCTATTGGACAAAAACAAAAGAAGTGTTACCTGTACTTCAAAATTTTCCCTTGTTTATTCGATAAAAGTTAAACTGACGTATGACTTTGAAGGAGATTATTAAAATTTTATATTAAACTACTTAATTTGAAAACAACAGACTGACAGAAGAATATTTTAAATTATAGTGAAACAAAATTTTTTTAAAAATAAAATTAAAAAAACTCACAATCATATGTGAAATTAATCACTCTTCTTCAGACGGTTTAATTTTCATCTCAGAATCATTCATCAGATCTTTTCATAGGAGATGTAAATTAAAATTAAATAAAATAATTGCCTACACGAGCCGCGACAAACATTCTTTTACATCGTCATCTGGGCATAACGTTACGTACCAACTGTGTCATATTCGAAAATAGCAGCGATATTATCTAAGTACATTTTCTGCAGATGCAAACCTAATTTTCTTTCGATTTTAATGCGATTTCTTTTTAATTAATTTTTAAAGTGTTCAATATTTTTAAAAAATGAATTTAATTATTCGATTATTTACGTATTTGACGGTTGAAAGCTACTACCTCCCCTTAACCTCAGAAACGTGAGGAAGTTTTATAAAGTTTACGAATTTTTTTTAATCGCATGAAGCGATGAATATTAGATTCAAATCAACGGGGTTGCTTAATTTTTCTGTATAAGTTGTAAGCTGAATTTATTTCTTACTTCATCATAATGAGTTATAACTCTACGTAGATTTTAAAGAAATGTTATTTTCTTGCGTTTAGCAGAAATGCTAAACGCAATTTATCATGAAATATTTTATGCAATTTTTTAAGTATACCGTTTGTTTCTAATACATTTTATGATTTTTAGCAAATGTTAGTGTTAGCCTTCCGCAAACATATGCATGAGAATTTCAAACAGATCACGTGTGGAATACTCTCATTCATCAACAAAATGTTTTATGTTAAGCAGAGAGTAAAATGCTCCTTTGTTTCGTGAAGCTGTTATTTCAATTTCATTTTTATTGATTTAAAATGTAAGTCAACATAATTTTAACTTTTTAGTTATTTAAGCCCCATTTTGAATTAGTTTCAAATTTCTGAGTCTATCTGCATGATTACCAAAAAACGATTATTATTCTATTATTTTATAAATTTATACAATGCTTAATTAAATGTTTAGGAGTCTTTCTTTCGTATTTAAAGATCACGGAGTTCGATGCAGTATGATCTTTCTTAACAAGATTGCGAATGAGATATATGGATCATTTTAAATTATTAAGTTATCAGAGTAAATTGTCTTATGGTAATTTAAATCTTTTGTGCGTGAAAGGCAATAAAAGTTACTCTAGTGTAGTCTATAAATATTAAATGCATTAGAACTCCTAAACTTACTGTCGAATTGTCATGATCAATTTCTTTCTTCCTTCTGCCAACTACATGGACAAGGTACACCTGAAATATCCATTTAACAAGAAATTAAGAAAAGAAGAATATTTAAACAGAAGTATCAAGCAGTATGCAAATTTTGATTCAATATTGTACAAACGAAACTGTCGAGACGGTTGAAATTTGTACAAATACGAAAAGAAGACTGTGAAAAGTTTCCTTGTAAATTAATGTTTGTGATTACATCGCAGTTACTTGTTCCACTCTTTCATAACATAGCAGGTAAAATATAAAAGAAGGGTGGAGAATATATAAATTTTCTTAAACTAATTCGCCCAGGTTAAAAACAGCGCGTACGTTATTAATGTCTTTGTACCTGTGTTTCGAAAGCTCTTTTGAATGTTGCATTATTACTCACTGGTTAAAAAATAGCCGCCTCAGCCTACATTTTGTGCCGTAACGCGTAGCTTTACCGTGACAGGATTGAATTCAATTATTCAAATTACCACCAAGCACCCAAAGGTTACCTACCTTAGAGGAGATGCCTTCGTGGGTAACGTGTTAAGGGACACTGGCTCGTATTCATGCTATTTATGGGAAAGTCACAAAAATTCCCATGTAGCTTGCCCAACTACTGGGATGAACCTGTTTGAACAACTAGAATTGAACACTTTTATCGCTCGGCCGCTGATAGGTGCCGTAAGAGGCAGCAACTTCAATTTTGTACGAAGACGCACTTCACTGATTTGCAAAAACAAGTGATATAAACTTTAACAATATCTGTAAATTCTACTAGACTGGTCGAATATTAGGTTACCATAATTTTGTTTCCTAATTAGGAGTTTATTGTACATATTTATAAATATTTCTATTCTATTCAGTGTTTTGGTTTATAATTTGTAGTCATTAGTACATGCCTGATCCACATGCAAGGTTTTGCTTTACATTTATTTTTACTTTACTTCAGTGCTATTATTTGTACTGTGTTCTTAGTGTTTAATAATTTATATCTTTGCAAATGATTGCACATTTGGAATTTTCATGTGCATACTCAAACCGTGCATAATTTGGTTTTACTTCTTCACTGCACTTGTCACTAGTGTGGTGGGTTATACTTCTGTCATCCTACCTGTTTCACTTGTTTCATGCTTACATATCTGAAATATTATCCCTGGAACTACCTCTCAAAATCATCATTGCAACGGAACAAAGATCTCCACTCTTCTTTCATCTCCTGTCCTTTTCAGCATTCCCTTTGTCGAACCTCAGAGTCAAAGAAAGTATTTTAGGCAAATCGCTATTGAACGAGCGACGGCTCAGTCGGGCCATAGGCTTGTACACCTATAACAGTATATTTAAATGTATCCAGTTCCTAGAAAGACACAACTACGGCTCACTGGCAATTGATCTGAATATTGACATCTTTATAAAAAGTAAAAGTAATAAAAAAATGCAGGAAATCCAAGATCTCTAATTGATTTTCTATTACTGGTTATATCTGAAGCCTTCTGAAACGTAATAATGCCCGTTAAATACCACCTTCGAATGGCGAACTCTCAAAATTTTTGTATCAAGTTATTTAAATAGTTCATTATTAAAACTAATATATTCAGCTCTACGAAATGTATTTATATGCTTAAAACTATAATGTACGAAATTTTTTTCTTACATTTACAATTACAGGCATATACACTCTTAGACAAAAAAAAAAAAAAA
>KK112598.1:387006-403077 GCA_000611955.2 Stegodyphus mimosarum
ATATATATATATATATATATATGTATATGTTGAGATTTCAATGCTTATAGGCCATTAAAAATGCTACATCAGTAAGGAAAAGAAATAGCAGAATCTCATTTATTGCATACATACGGTATAATGGGAGAATGATATGATTAAATTGGTAGGTGATTTGAGATATACAGCGCGCAGAATTCAGTACGCAGAGCTGTCACCTCGGTCAGCAACAACGACTAGGCATTAATTCAAACTGAATTTGGATGGCAAATACGGGTAATTCATTACATACGGCTTTATATGCCGGCGTCCGTAAATCACAGTGGTTAGTTAGTAGTGGCCTGCCAGTCTCGTGGAAGCCCTTGATAAGATGTTCTCAGTAAGAGATCTGGAAAACCTCCTGGCCAGAGCAACAGTCGAACTCTCTCTATATCGAGGAAATTAATACAGCAAGGGTAACAAGTAGTGGTGCATTATCTTGTTGAAAGATGGCGTCACGAAGGCCTAGGAGCTAGAACATAGCCGTGGGGATTAACACGTCAGGAATGTAAAGACGGCTGTCCACATAACTGGCTATGTGAACAATTGATCGAGATGTGTACCCAGTGGCATTACATAACAGCATACGAGGTGCCGGGCCCATATGACGATGACAAACGCAAGCTGGTAGTGTTCATTCACCTCGTTACCTTCACACTAGGATGCATCCAACATAATTATGCACGCAAGAAATAGATTTGTGTGAAAAGTCTACATGATGTTACTTGTGTGTCCATTGTCATTGTTCGCAGTGTAGGCACGCGTCTTCATTGCAGCCCCAACGGAGGCCGTAAAAAAGATCATCATGCTGACAGTCCGCGGTGCTGCAAACGTGTTCGCCCTCTTTGAGCGGACACCTGTAGCCATGCACATCTGAGACGTTCCTGACATATGGTACATGACGTGGCTGTACAGTTCCGCAAGGTCAAGAGGACAGCATGTCTGCCTCTCGGGTGTTAGTGGCTCCGGACCGGTAAGAACCTGCATAGCTTTCAGTGTGGCCCTACCGGACCCACTGATACCTTATTCATCTGACAGTCATGGGATCCTGACCAACAAGAGCAACAATGTCGCGTAACGATAAACAACACTGTCGACAGACCACGATCTTATGCCTGTCGAATTCCGACACGTGCTGGTAGTAGTTTCTCATTCTTAACTTACCACCACCTTTACACAAAAATCCAACGTTCAAATGTAAATTCTGAAGGAGAAATATCGTTGTACAGTCTTTCCATTTATATAGTGTGTGCATGGCGTTACTTATACTTGCTTTGTGCCCGTGCGCGAGAATGTTAATCGTTTGCATATCCCAGCAAGTAGGGCAAATCTGACGCTTATACACTCCGCTTTCGTCGCCAGCAGTGTATGCATACGTAATATCTCAGTAGCAGGGATACAAATTTGTAGATATTAAAAAAATTTTTTGTACCAAAAACGAGGCCTTTCCAAGCAACTGCTCGAGCACGCCTTAACCACTGGCATAGTTAAACACACTCAATTTTAAAGGATTATGTCCTAATTTAGATAGAAATGTTTGTTTTTGGAAAACTGTGAATCTTTCAATTCGTGTAAAATTAAAAATTCAAAATCAAATGTAATAATAGTGAAGCCATAATTACTAGAACATCACAGTATTTGTCATGCTAAAATATAAATCATGAGTATGAAAATTAGAGTATTTAAATTTTCTGCGATGTGTAAGTAAGGATTATGTAAAAGCTTTTCATTTGTAGAAAGCTGTGAGAAAAGTTTCAAACACTATCCCAGAAGAACCATACTAAGTAATTGGACTTCACCAAACTCAGAACTTTCTCAAATTGGAGAAAGACCTGAAATTTCAATAGGACTCCAAATATTGCATTTATTTTCAAAAATTCCGTACTAAGAATTTCAATTCTACAGTTATATAAAAAACATTTATTTAGTTCAAAATCTCATGATTTCTATTTTCCATATTGCATTTCTCTTCCTTTTTTGCTGCTGTAACTTTCTGTCTGAACTGTCGCTAAGCACTTTTATTTTTTCAAGAGGGGAATATATAAGATAAAAAACATGTAATCAAAATTCTAATTTTAAATTGCAGTAGACCCTCAACTCTATATTCTAGTTTGGTTGTTTCGCTTCTTATCCTGAAAAAAGTATTTGCTTACAATAAAACTCTCTGAACTCCGTCATTTCAAAATTAATCTATGCCATATGATTCTTGCATATCACTCATGACAAAGAAACTTAAATAAGTCTTCAGTCAGTAATAATTTTCAGTTGTTATAAACCAATCAAAATAATTATAAATCAGAACCAACTTATTGTTAATCGGGCTTTCATCTTAAACCCGTATCATATCTATAAGCTACCCTCAACAGAGTGTCGCAAGAAACATTTCCCGGAATTTTTGTTTTGAGGATACCTGATTAGTCGACTTTTGCGAAGATCAGTTCTTTAGGGAAATCCTATGACAAGCAATATATCAAGAGAAATATTTTCGATTCAGTGTCAAAATGTCCTTTGCACCTAGCCTGGACATCGGTTCCAGCGAAATGCACTGGTTATCATAAATTAAGAAAAAATCACAAATATAGCGACAACACCCTCAAAAATAAGCCAAACTGTGTAAAATTTAAATATGCTGCCAAGTAAGAGTAGCTGAGTAAAACTGCAATATGCAACTTAGTGGCGCTGCACTCGGAATACTTCATCTGCGAGGAGCATAAAAGTTCATGTTTGAGAGCAAGCCCACATGTTTCACTGTGATAGTGACATCAGAAATCTGAGACATCCAATTCATAACTATGACCTACAGGCATCATTTGCCTGCAGATGGAGAGTCATTGGGAGACTAGAGGCAAGACAAAGTCAAACAGAAGTGGCCAGATGGCTAAATGTGAGTCCTTCTGCGGTACATAGACTTTGGAGGCGATTTGAAACCACAGATTCGGCATCTAGGAGGTTTAGCCAAGGACGGCCAACTGCTACGACTAGCATCGATGTCCGATATTTGACATTATGTGCACGCAGGAATAGAACCACTGCTTCACTCTTCTTAGATCCTTCCTTTCTGCACCCACCAGAAGGTTGGGGCCAACGTCAACTGTGTGTAGACGGCTTCACGAAGGTGGTCTGTATGCGGGGCGACCAGCCATTTGCTTGCCGCTCACGTCACGCCATAGGAGGGACCGTTTGCAGTGGGCATGACAAAATGTCCACTGGATGCCTGATCAATAGAGGGCTGTTCTCTTTACGGATGAGCCCAGGTTTAGTCTAGAAAGCGATAGTAGGTGTTATTTGATATGGAGAGAACCTGGAACCCGTTATTATCCGTCAAACATCCGTGAAAGAAGTGTGTTTGAGGTGGCATCTCTTTGGGTGAACGCACAGACCTCCATGCCTTTCCAAGGGAAACCGTGAATGCTCAGATTTATTGAGATGACATCCTTGATGCTTATATGCGCCCATATGCCATGACAATAGGTGATGGTTTCCTGTTACAGGACGACAACGCAAGACTACACAGGACTCGTATCGTAGATGATTATTTTCAACAGGAAACAATCATGCGCATGAAGTGGCCAGCTCTATACCCGGACTTGAATCCTATCGAGCACGTTTGGGATGCTTTAGGGAGACGTTTAGCTGCTCTCAATTCGCCCCCTCAGACCCTTGAAGCGTTTGCAACTGCTTTGCAAGAGCAATGGCTCTCGCTTCCTATGGAACTGATAAACCGCATAATTGAAAGCATCACACATCGTAGTATGTGCTGTATTGCTTCTAGAGGCGACCATATTCCCTATTGAAGGTACTTTTCCTATAGCAAACTGACACCTTCGATTTGTTCATTTTATACATGTGCTAATTTCTATACAACCATAATTGTCTGGTAATTTCTTCTTATGTTATTTGATACCTTACTATGTGCTGTATATTGTGGGTAAATTTCATATAATTCTACATGTAACTTTTTCAGTAATTTTTGTAATTTTTCAGTAATTTCAGTGATTTTTGTGATTTTATCTTAATTTATGATAACCAGTGTATGTTTGGGCTAGGCGCGCTGAAATGAGAGGGGAAGGAGAAGCTCGTTTCCCTGAAACTTTTTTATGGTCTAACGTGTCGTTAAGTATGATAACCCCATTAGATATGTCGCATTCGCTCTTTGCTTCTCTGTCTAGCTAGGTTGCTGTTTTCCTTACCGCAAAATCTTTTAAAAATGCATAGTTTATTCAAGAACAGACTCCCTTACTGTTTATTAGTAATGCACTAGGAACGTTTATCTATAAGAAAACGGTGCTTTTTTTTAAGAAATAAAAGAATTTTCTAAGGTCATGCTGGCAAGTGTCCCTCAAATTTCTCAATCTCAAATCCTCCATTAATTCTCTCAAATTTCGTGAAGTGTTTTCGAATTGAGCGAAATGCCTAAGGTTTAGTGTTATCTCGTTGAAATACTTTCCGTTCGCCAATATCTGATATCTCTACTTCAAAAGAACCATTCCATTTGTTTAAAATAGAGTTTGGCTTCCGTGGTATGACTATTTGTAATGAACTGAAGTTGGATTATTCAAAATCATACCCGACACAAAAGCATCATTTATGTTCGAAGCACCCTTGTTTACTAGTAGTAGTTCCAGGAAGTTAGTTCAGATGCCGCTATTGTTTTTATGTGAGAGAATTACGAAAATACACCAGCTCCTCCTCAGATACATTGTGGTTAAAGTTACCCTATTTAGACGTATATAGAGCAAGTTCTGGAGACCGATTTCGTTGAAACTTAATATATATGTTTTATGGACTATGCGGATAAGAAAACTGCAATAAAAATTAATAGCTCGAATATCGTCCAACAGATGGCGCTTTTCATACAATGTAGAAAGGATGCTCTGCAAATCTGGAGCATTGTAAAAAGCCAGGAATCAATGCCGTAAAATTATTCTTCACCATGCCTATAGAGAAGAAAGATTGAGGTGTGCTAATGAAGTTGTTTTACCAGAATGGTAGTACTTTCCCAATTGCACTTTGAGAATATCGACGCTTGAAAAAGCTTACTAAAGGAGACTAAAGGAGATTAGATGGTTTCCGCGGGGTTTAGAAAAGATGATTACTAAATTTGAAGAGTCTGTGCTGCAAAGAAGAGGACGGAAAGGGGTTTCAAATGTGAAAGCAGTCTCTCTACCCGTGATCGAAAGAAGTTCCGGTTCCCTTCAACAAGTATATATTCTTCAACAAGTGCTCGAGCGATGTCACATTTGTCTCTTTTTTGATCAATGCTATGAAAGGTTCTGCGATCCATTGCAAAGTGGTACCTGTACATGATCCGAGTTCTGCACAAACTGCATCCTGTAGAGTCGAACAAACTCTGTCATTTTCCTAGCCTTTGTTTGGCCAGAATAGCCGCTGACAATGTAGGAGCTTGGAATATTTTGTGGTCGGATGAGTCGCATTTTACCCTAGACGAAGCAGTTAACACTTAAAACTGGCACATATGGTGCACTGAAAGTCCTAATGTTGTGCCCGGACGGTCTGGGCATTTTTATTGCATTACTGTATGGCATGTAGTTATTGCTGATTTCTTTCCTAGAATCTTCTTTCTTTAATGAGAGCATTCCTCAAGGAACACTTCATCACGGGTGCTCGTTACTGCAAACTTCTGCAACAGGAAGTTGTTCCTGCCTTACAAGAATGAGAATGCTTAGAAACTACTAGCTCCATGAAAGATTGTGCGTCACCTTCACATTGTCGGACAAGTGAAGGCACTGCTTCCTGCCCGTTTTAGATATGATTGAATAATTTCGAAAAATTTTCCGATTGCCTGGTCTCTTCGCTCCCCAACTTGAATACATGCGACTTCTGGTTGTGTGGATTTCTGGAGGAATTTGTTGTGTGGATTTCTGGAGGATTCTATGGAGGAAGCATTGGCTCTGCTGCTCAATACCCTACAGCACGCTTTGAACATGTGATTGAAGCAAACAGAATGCACACTGAACAAATGCTGTGATTAAATAAAGTTATGTGTTCCCATTGTGCTTTTTTGTTCTCCGTGCGCACCCTTTTCATTTGATGTTCGAAATCTGAACTATTATTTTCATAGCGGCTTCCTTTTCTCCAAATAACGTATATGTCAAATTTCCAAGAAATAGGTCTACCAGATCCGGCTGTACGGATCTATTCAACTTTCCATTTTCAGTTACAGTACATTTGACATTCAAAATATATATCCTTCGCTTGTCCTTCCTTCATTCTTTATTTTATACAATTTTATTGCAGGAATCGATCAACTTGGTGATTTTGAAATTTTTCCAAACTAAATTTTGAAAAGTTTATAAGTTGTCGAATAGGGCTGTATCACCAAATCTCGTTATTTTTTATACTTATTGAACGGTTTCTTATAGAATATTAACAGCTCCTTCCTTTACTGTTATGTAATTCTAGATGAGTAAATTCATATATATTTTCTTCAGAAAAATTGAAGTTCATGTTTGGAAAACATTTCCTTGTCAATGACATGTATAATCGGTCTGATAATCTTCAAATTCCAGTTTCTGGATGAGCTTCAATGACATGGTGTATAGCGTAAGGATATATGAGTATGTGGACTGTCAGATCTTGACTAACTATCCAGGTCCTATCGCCCAAACCAATTTTTTTAGCTTGTCCCAAAAACGTCTGGTTTTTGCATGGCAAATGATTCTTTGCTTCCGCTGTGTTTCGACTCCGCTCATACTTGTATAGCAAAAATTCTCTGATTAGATGGTTTCCTCTGTTTGCGTTTTAGATTTCTTAACCGCATATAGTATGAGGATTATTTCGATTGTGCACGTTAAGTACGTTATATAACTGCCACTGAACATCCTTTAATGCAAATACTGTAAAGCTTTTGGCTCATCTTATAATACTGTAAATGCATTTGTAAAACAATATGCATTACTTATTAATATTAAAAGTACCTTGCTTTTAAATTAATTACTTTACTAATAAATAAGGTAATACAATAATTTGAAGAAAACCATAAATTAAAAACTTATGCTGCGCAGAATAGGCATCACTCTATTATGAAAGTTCTACTAAAGCTTATAACATGTCACACATGTCATAAAGGTGGGAATTACCTCACAAACATATTTATGATATCAGTACGTGCATATGTTTAGATGAGTATACGCTTAAAAAAACATAAATACAACTAACGTAATTTTGTTCTAAAGTGTTCACAAGCAAGAATCATTTTAAATTCACCCCTGAATAAAGTTCCTTTAACCTACAATATTTCCTTTGGCAGCTACAATTGCAAAGACGATCCAAAATCCATTCAAACCTATTGCTGTCAACACCATACCATGGACAACTAGAAAAAAAAAGAAAAAAACACAGTATTTAGTAATTACTTTCAGATTTTGAAGAAGCAACAACGAAAAACTTATAAAAAGGAGAATATCAGGTAAACAAAATTCAAATCATTTAACTGTCATTTGTGGAATGGAAAATAATTGCAAATTTCACAGTTCAGTGACATGCCTTTAAAGATTTCTTTCAAATTTAATATACATTCGAATCCTATGCTATCTACATGCATGAAATCAGGGATTTCTCAGGACTTGTGAATTATAATTTTACGAATCTGTGTGATATGATACATAATACCATAACACGCAAAGGAAAAATTAAGAGCACTGCATGTAATACTGTTACGAATATTGTACATAGATTTATTGCAGTTATATGTGAAACTGTTGTATTTTGCTAGTTAATGTAACGCGAAAACTCTTAAAAGAGAAGCTAAGCCGGAAAAGTAAGAATACAGGGTAAGTCCATTTAACATTCAGTAAATGCGTATCTCGGTAATTTGGCGAGAAATCGCCAAATTTCGCCAAACTTGGGACTATTTGGCGACTTCTTCCGGTCTCTTTATCACCGTAATAGGTATTGTAATTGAATAAATGTAATTGATCGTTATATTACCTGTAACCGTAATTCGATCCTCATATTGCCTTCCAGTAATTTCGAGAAGCAGAAAGTACTAGAAATACCTCGGCGGCCGGTTGAAACTATGTAAGGCAGGAGAGAGCGAATCTGTTCTCAGCTGTTTATTTACTGTTGTTGCAAGTTGTTAGTCCCGCGTGCCTGAGCTATATGAGAGTTAGCTTTTACTTTAGCTGCGCTTTGCATTGCGTTGTGTTTAATGTTTTTAATAGTTTGAAGTGTAACAACTTATTGTACTGTGTGATACCGTGAACACCTGTCCAAGAATTTTTGTGGAAAATTCCAGAACTTTGAAGTGTTTCTTTTGATATAAATAAATTTTATTAACCTATCATCGAACCTGTGTATATTCAATCTATTACGAACACATATGCACACAACAGTATAAAATTGTAGTATAAATCAATAAAAATGATAATAATATGTTAGAAGGAGAGTTAAAAAAACAGAATATCTCAGAAAAAACTTAAAACGTATGAATCTAATCTGGAATGTGATCTTCCCTGACTTATACACACATATCACAACGTGTTTCCATGTCGGCAATAAAAATGTTTTTGGAATTAATTCCACTCCTCCAGCCTTTTCGGTCTTCAGAGCATTTAAATCTTTAGGATCTTATCATCATCAGTGTCTTCGTACAGCTGTTTTCCCATAGTACTTCCATAATTGCTTTTGCAAAATAGTCCCTTTAAGTTGGCTATCGGGTTAAGATAAGGCGATTTTTTTGGCCATGGTATTTGCTGAATTTCTTCACTTTCAAGGAATTCGTGAACGAGATTTTCTCGATGTGGACGAGCATTGTCGTCTATAAATAACAAGTCAGATCCATATGCAGCTCTGAACTTGCATTAAGTTCTAAGATATAATCTTGATACAACATCTTTCGCTGGTTACAAATTCTCTGATAAGACGTATAGCGACGTAGCTCCATTGATCCTTATTGCTCTTCATACCATCACTCTTGCATTACCGAAATGATCATGTTTCATTTCATAATATTACTCAAAGAAAGATTTCTCGTTCTTGGCTCTCTCCAGTTGTAAGCACGTTTAGAATCAGATGCTAAACTAATCTCGACCTATCCGTAAAGGGAACATGAATGTGTAGTCTCAATATAATTTAATGTTCTTTTGTAACTATTAAGATTTACCGAATGGCAATGTAGTTTAAGGCCTTTATGCAACTATTAAGATTTGCTGAGCGCTAACATCTACGACTTTTTTTTCTTACCAGTTAGTGTTCCATTATTATTGTTTCGTAAGCCTTATTATTTAAAATAACCTATGCTATATCTTGATTTTAAAAATATCTCAATATGTAGTAATTAAGTATTAAAAATATATATAAGATGAATATGCTGTTTTAAAGATTAAGAAGAATTTCTTTCAATTATTAAAACTTTGGATGCATTGTTTTTATTCAGCTTTCTTTTTTCTCGAACTCCCATAAGATCATTGTTGTTCACTCCATTTCTGATATGTTTTGCACCATTTAAAGCATTGTTGTTCACTCCATTTCTGACGTGTTTTGCACCATTTAAAGCAATCCTTCTTTTGAAGCCAGTGAAACACATACCTCGGCTTTCTGGCACAAAGACCTTTTTCTTTAAGCTTTCTGTATGCAGTTTACCGAGCTACAACAGTTCCAGTGGCAACTGCAAGCTCTGAACTTAACTATCGAGCTACAGACTTCCTGTTATGACTGACGCACCGCTATTGCCAAATATCGATCTTGAGAAGCATTGTTATTCTTTTATGACCTAGTCCAGGCCTCCTTACAAGAGTTCCTGCGTTCTCAAGTTGTTTTCATAGCGGAGACTGCCTTGAAATACTCACACATATCAATGTTTCATAATTGTCTGCTCTGCTTCTAAATAGTCAATGATTCGCCGCTTCACAGATTCTTCCAAATGATACTTCGGAGCCGTAACAAACAGTTTTTAGCTCTTACATACTGAAATCAACCTCTGTATTGCAGAATTTCACTATATTCACTTCGCACAAAGCGCTTGGTTCACCGTCAGATGTTGTAACGCCTTGATCTTCATACCCAAAACCGTTTGATCACTTTCGATTGGATAATGCTAATTAGGTTTGTCTTTCACACATTACCTGCAATATCGCATGTATATTTTGTGGAATATCCTTATTTCGGGCTACGTAAAGCTAAATTTGGATTCTTAATCATATTAATGATTGCAGGACTATATTAAACCTTTTCAAGTAAATCTTTTATTTTTCAGATCTAAAATACATAGGTAATTACTTTTAATCGTTAGTTAAAGGAAACTGCATTAGATGCTTGATCTTTAAATTAAGATTTTTATTGACAAATTTGCTGTAATTCACTGTCAATGAAAATTTATTAAATTTATTGTAAGTACATAACAAGAAACAAATGATGCTTACTTCAAAATGCATAAAATAAAGCAATATGTGGTACTTGATTTTAGTGTCAGATAAAGCATATTTTAGTCGATAAAGCATATTTTCCTTTACTAAATATTCTACATCAATTTAAGAACCACTGTAAAATTTCTGTGCGCATTTTGAAAGATTAATCTATGAGCGATTCCCTAAGCATTTGTGACCGGTTCCCTATGCATTTGTGGCATTATCGGCTTCCTGTATTGTAATTAATGTAGAACTCAGTGACGTTGTACATCTGAACTCTGTTCCAAAATTATAGTTCACATTGAGCAAAAATTTTCTGAAACAATTTGTGAAATATTTCGACAAAGATTAAGCAAATACGGAAAGTGTGTCTACCTGCTAATCAAGATACTGTTATTGCTTTCCGTGCCTTTAAATTTTTACTTCACAATCTATTTTAGCTAGGGAAGTCAAACATCTAATGGCTGTTACTTATGATTTAGACGAAAATGATTCCCTTGTGGGGTTTTACTTATTCAATCCTAAAGTTCTAACTTATAACCCCACGAACACAGAAAAGCGAATAATCGCTTAAGTTTGTGAACAGAACACGTAAGACTTAAAGAGGGTTTACAATCCTTTATTTTTCAGTATATTTACAATGAGTTCCTACTTGGAACTTTACACAAAGCCTCCGCTCGGGCTTGAACTTAAAAAATAATAATAATTTAAACTAAACTAGCTTAACTAAGCTATTTGAAAGGTATAGCCGAAGCTATCAGAATCTAACTAGTTGGCCCATAAGTATTAATTAAATCGGCGAAGCCAAGCAAGGGCCTAAGATATGGCCGAGAGTAGCAATAGCTAAGAGAGACGTAGCCAAAAGGCAAACGCGCGCTAGTCAGGAAATCAGACTCTCTCTCTGGAAGTAGGTGAAGTCACGACTTAAATAGTACTCTTTCTCATTTGCATTAACTGCATTTCTGAAATTACATTCGGGCAGAAAACTGTAAGCGGAAATAAGATAGGAAAGATACAAAACTTAAAATAACTGTTAATAAACTTAGGATAAACCTTACACTCTTATTCGTTTGTTTATGATGCTTTGAAAGAAATCTTTTTATCATATGCGGCATTCAGCACTCAAAGTTGTTACATTAATTTGGTTGTCATTCCTCTTTTCCTTTTTGTTATTTACACAATTACCCTGATTTCTCTTAAATCCATTCTCCTGATTATTTTCTCGTTTATTAATATAACGTGCTTCAGTGCATAAAGACGTTATACTAAAAATGAATTTATGAAAGGATCGATAACATTCCTTGTCAGTACGATTTTTTTACATTAGTCAAATTAAGACCACTTAAAAGCATGCATTAAGGCGCAAGCATGTGACATCAAAAGGAAAAATCAGTAAATCTTTCCATTTTTCCCTACTGTTAGCTCTTTCAACACTTCTTTCAATTTTAACTGTGTTAAAATTTAGCCAAAACTTTCTTTAATTTCTTAATTATGTTTGTTTCAATATTTTCAGATTCATTCAATTCTGATAAGTGTAATTAATGATGAAATTAAATTTAATACTCATTTGAGAAAAATGTTTACCCATATATCATAAATTCTTGTTTTACAATTTTCATCTCTTTTATTCTATTAGATTTTGCTTAGTTCCACTATATATACAATATTTAAGGCGAATGGTGAACAGAAAATGCAATGCATATTATGATGACAAGACTGTGCACAACTTTTTTCATGCAACTCTATGCCGTGTATGTCATCGGAGAAATTACATACAGGTAAATATTAGCAACAGAGGGCCTAAAATTCTGGCATTTCCCCCTCTTTTCTTCACATATCTATGAAACTTAATATATGCTGTTAAGAACTCTCGTCCGATTATGCACAGATATCATAAAATATACAGATATATTGAAACCAAAAGAGAGGGTAGCTAAAAAAATGTATAGACTGAAACTTATACCTTAACTGCCCTGATAACCGAAAGTTAAGCATAGTTCACAAAATATACAAAGAAAAGAGTTAATGTAAACAGAGGAGTACAAATCTACATTCATTTTGCTGACAAACTTAAATAAAGTTCTATACACAAGCAATTTTTATTAAATGACAATGTGTGAGCAAATAATGTGCCTATATCTTAAAATACAAATGCAGCTAATTGTTGCAAGCCTTTCTTAATCAGTTTCTTGTAATCAGAAAGAACTATGAATTGATTGTGACAGAGAAAGGCAGCCTACCAGCAGCTGATAAAATCGTTGAACACTGATAGTTCGGGCCGGGGCTCGAATCCCGGAGAATGGCTGGTTTTTTCGTGCTTTCTCCATGTGTAACGTGTATAGGAGCCAGTTTCTCTCCAGTAAAGTCCTCCACAAAGGCATCCCTTCCCTTAGGCTGATAGCTCTCGTGTACTTTGCCGCAATCAAATAAGCCAAATCAGACCAAAACAAGATAGAGGAAGGCCAATTTGGTCTTCTTAAAGGAGAGGATGTAATTAAGAGAGTCACAGGCGGATGTTTCTTGAATCATGGGCATCTTGGTACGTCTAATTTCCAGACTTATCAGAAGATTCCGATGCGCTAAAGATGTTAAATGATAACCGGATGATGATCTGCCAAGAGCTTAAATCCCTCAGCAGAACAAGTACCTAGTGCTAACCAAACTCAGTTGCATTAGAATTTTACTAAATCTTTTGTACTTTCTATTGTATTATCATCTAATTGAAAAACATACTTACGGAGGAGATAAAATTCCATGCATACAATTTTTGGCGGGGGGAGGGAAACAGCCCTCTTTCTATTTGGAAGTAGTACTCCTTCTCCAAATAGTTCATACATTTATACTGCACATGATAAACGTCTATAACAGCGTTTTTTAAGCTGTTTTTCTTTGAATACTGATGTTTCGCAAACAATCATTAACTATTATGAAATTATGAAACTGAGGTTAGAGAACAAGGAAAACATTCTGCTTTATTCTACTTTTATGCATTTAACATAATTTAAAACAGCTAGTAAAATAAATTTAAACATAAAACAATGGGGTTTCCTCTTCTTTTTGAAATTGGTAAGTAAATATGAAATTTTTACTAACTAATAAGTGTAATATTTTTATCAGTGAAAATACTATTGTTTTAAAAATTAGATACTGCTGTTTTCCGCTATGATGGGGATGTATCAGAAAAGTCAAATTTCACTTGTTATTTCGGAACAACTTTTCCACCTATAAAAAAAGCCTTTAAACTTTAGCTGAAATTTGATTCACTTATTTATTACCTACGATTAAAAGTAGTTCAACCATCGGTCTTGTTTGCATGATTCTCAGTGTTGAATATATTAAGTTGCCATTAATTACCGTAAACACGTTGATCTGCAAGCAAATTAGTTATAAAAATTTATTAACAACTTAGTATATTATATTTTGCTGTCTATTTTTAGAATTCAATAAAAGCTATTATTACTATAATTTAACCACCAAAATGTAAATGCACAGCACTTCCAAAACTTTCGCTTGTATACTGTTCTACTTAACTTTTTATTTTTTACGTTTTCTTGTTTCTTTATTTTTACACAAAATTAGCTCATTTCTTGTAACAAAGCTCATTTCTTGTAACTTTTTTTGTCTCTGTTTTAGTTCTGATATATGGATTCTTGGCTAAAAATGGGAATTTAAAAGGAGCAAATAGTTCTTCGAATACATTTGCAGTTGGGGAAGGGAGTTCAGTGTTCCAACCAAAAATCAGGCGTCATCGAAGAGTGGGCTGAAACGAAAATATGACGAGAGTTATTTAAATTAGGGCTTTAATTGTACTGGCAATAAAAATGTCTCCTATACAATGTGTGTTGTATATAACAAAATTCTACTTGAAAATTATCTGGCTTCGGCTAAACTTCTTAGGTATTTCGAAATGAGGACCGCGATTACAAGTTTATTTAAGAGACAGATTAATTCCGTGGGAAAATCTCTATTAATGACAACAGAGGAATTCTATCCTATGAGTTACCGAACTGCGCGTGATGGCGAAGCTCTTACGATGGGAAGTCCACTTTAATAAATTTTGTGAAAAAGAGAAGTTTAATAAAGAATTCAGTAACAAATTGATTCATTAGAAATATCCAATAACCTGTTTCGCGCTGCCTTGTCCGATCTTTTTACTCGTATATAGAGAGAACTAATTAGCCGACATGAATGAACTTGTTTTACAATGAGTTTATTTTGATGGAACGAACTTGTTTTACAAATGGATGTGTTAACAGCTACCGCAGAACTATATATTTTACTGCTATTTATCCGCTATGTGTATAATAACAACACTGAAGTTGATTTATATACCTATTTAAGAATTATTTGGATACATTTGTAAAAATGATCAACTAATATGTAAAACATCGACCACTACCATCTAGATTACTTAAAATTTTGTGCCATGAAATAGGTAGCCAATATACTGCACTTTATTGCACATTGAAATAAGATGGCTATCGAGCACTATCGATATAGATGCATTATCAAAATTGTTTGAATTGCACAAGGAGTAACAACGTTTCTTTTTATGAAACAATATGGAGCAAATGTTCACGAAATTTTCAACAAATCATGCATGGTTAATGAACGTTGCATGGTTAATGAATTTAGCAGATATGTTTTCCAAGAGTAACGAAATAAATTTATCATTAAAAGGAAGAAAGATTTCCGTTTTTAATGTAATGCATAAAATTCCGTCTTTCAAACGAAAATTGGTATTCTAAATTTCTTCACAAAAATAGAATAAATTCGACTGTTTTCTTATCCTAATTGCTTAAAGAAAGTTTGAATATAGATAGGAAAGTTTACAATGAGATATCACAACATTTGCATGACTTGCATTTATCACAATGCCAAGAGGGCAATTTTTGGTTTCGAAATACTTTCATGACGACAGCTAAGCTGACAGATATAAGCGCCTCTGATTTCCAAAAATTGGTTTGACAACTGATTCCAGCATGGAACAAAAACTTAAATAATTACGGTTAAACAAATTGTGGATAAGTTTGTCAGAAGAACAATCTAACTTCAAAACGAGTTATTGATATTTTAGTCCCTCCAACGGCAACGTACTTATGCGAGACAGATTTAAGTTGCAATAAAATCCAAATATGGCAATTGACTTGATGCTGCATCAAATATAAAAACTCGGGTTTCTAACATCGTCCCTAACATTAAAAGAATTTGTAATTCGAATACTTAAAATTCACTGAAAAGTAAAACTTTTTTCAAATTTTTAGATTATTTGTTTTATTTAATTAATTTTAAGTGCCATTTTTTGTAAAATTATAAAAAGTTTCTTAAGCAATTTTAGAACTTAAAAAGTGTTTCGGAATGCGAAATGTTGGCAAATGCTGCTCTAAAATAGTATCAATTAATTTAGGACTAAATTTATTTTACAATGAGAATCTATCTGAACTTTTTCTGTAGTCCGTACACCAAGAAGTTTGACCAAACATGCCTGTTTGAGATAACTAATAAACTGTATTATGTTGCATTAAATTTTCGCTGAAGCAAGTTATTTTTATAAGTACGGTTATGGATATACAACAGATGCGCAAGTCTATGGCACAAATGGGCCGTCAGTTGCTCAATCAAAATTTGCCTAAAAAAGCTATGATATTGAAGTTCGATGAAGCGAATGCTCCAAAGTATAGGAGAT